>JAMKCH010037100.1:0-14987 GCA_023653785.1 Ophioderma brevispina
TTCGCAGTGTCACTTCGCGACACACAATACTGCGCATACTTTTTAATCTTATTTTTTTCCCGCCATGGTTCATTGCGAGCTGGAAAATGTGGACGAAACTAACTACGAATCAATGCCGTTTGGCACCCTTTATGATAGTGTCTAACGATCACCCTAATATCTTGTTATACTAGATTACAGAAATTTAAAATCGGTTCATTCACAAAAAACAATCCGGTTCCCCATTTTTTCTGTGTTTTTGTGTGTGTTTATCATCGCCGTTTTCGATGGCCAAAAGCTGCCAGAAAGTAGGAGATCGATTTGGCCATGTGTTTTGACTGGGGCCAGTAAATAGTTGGAGTTGTCATGTGCGCGATCTTTTTGTATCATAAACAGATTTTTAAGTCTTTTAAGCATGCATGCGGGGTCCCAAGAATGCAAGTGATAGGTTTTTAAAATATTGATCATATTCCACTAATCTTTTTAATTTTAAAAAATTGGAATGGAGTATGAGTCAGGCGCAGGATGAGGCAGGCGCAGCATTTATGAACATTGACCCCACAGGGGTCATGTGCTTACAAATTTCATCCCTTCTGGAGAGATTCTAAAAACTATCTCACAACACATACTATACATCAGAGATACTTTATTATCAAATGTTTAATTGTTGTTTTATGGGCTCATATTTGCATCCTGTGGCATAGCCGATGCCTTAACAATTACTTTCATGTCAATGGTAAAATGGCAATTTTTGAAAAAAAAAAACCCTTTTTTTTTCGCAAAACATTTGCTCCAGCCAATGTCCATACAGTGATATCCTACAAATGTATGGGAAGCTTGGTACTTAGAAGATACCAACTGCAATTACAAAACAGCACAGCTTTTTGAACTCAGGTGTGTTTAAATCACATCTTTTTATCCTATTGTTGCACATGAGTGGTTGCTTTAATCTCCCTAGGGAATAATTTTATGGTCTCAACTGTATTTCTTTTTCCTGGAATCCTGATTAGTAAGCGTCAACATACTTTTGTAGGGGCTGTGGGTGCCTGAAGAGAGCTAAAAATCCCTAGCCTTCATTCAGCCAATATCCATGCATTTCACACATATGAAAACTATGTCACAGAAACACAAACTGGCCCACCTTGAAACACATGGTGCCATTTTAGGTAACCACTAAAACAGCAAAATTAAGTTAGAAACAACACACACTCTTGAGCAATGAGCACATAAAATATAAATTGATTGTTTAGTTCAATTTAATTTTCACCGTTTGGCCACATTTTGGAACACTTTTAATTCAGTTTGGACCATCGTTTGCCCACCCTCTTTGATATTAATCAATCGGTAGAGAAAATCGGTAAAAAATGAGAATTTTGCTTATACCAATCAGATACCGATAAGGTCATAATCGGCCCAATTTCAAAAAAGAACCGATCATATCGGTTATTCGCTACTTTAGACCTTTCTTTGGATGTTTCGTAGTTTGGAGTAATAATTTCTGGCCAAGTTACTCAGGTCGCCCTCTTCCCCTTCCCGCCAAAACGGCGCCACCACTGGGTTGCACGTAGACTCAGTTTATGCAACCAGCAACAGCGCGTACGCCAGTGCCAAGAAATTATTACTCAAACTATAGCATGCAAGTGAAATGAATAGGTATTCTAAAAAGTTATCCTGATGAATCATGACTAGAATAGTTCGTAACTTTTTTTATGCTGGCTGTTATTCATAGACTATCTAGTCCTGACGAGTTGTGTGTAGTGAAGTGCCATTTGAGCCAAGATACACAGACAGTTTCTGCTCTAACTTACAGCTGCAAAGGATTTGGCTTAAAAATATTTGCATTATTTGGCATAATTCTCTTATAGGCATCTTGAGAGTCTTCTCTTCTTAAAAAACTCAGTGATAACCTTTTCCAGATTTAAAATTCACATTATGAAATTTTCAGGTGAAAACTTACCCTTGTTGTGTCTACATTTAGTTTCGTACCGCAACGCAATTAGGGTTGTATCCCCCCGTGTCTACAACATACCATTGCGGGCAATATCCAGTCCCAGCGAGCACCACGAAATGGACAATTTTCAAGATGCACCTATGCATGCAGACGTTTAATAACACACTAGGCCCACTGAAGCAATACCACAGGGATTCACTGTACTAAGGCCAACTTTGCGGTCGATACTATCAATGCGACTTACCACGTTTTGACTGGAATCAGCAATTTTCGTCAGCTTCTATCTCTACCATAGCTATCGGGCCCTATCGCAGCAGCGGCCATTTTTAATGTTTACAAAATCTCCGAGGATGCTTGGGAACGATACTGTGACATGGCCGCCGATCCCCGTTGGCACTTTTCACGTTCGTTCATCACCTCTTGTTGGAGCTTACGTGATTGCGGAATATACTGTATCCGCTCGGAGAGCAAACAACGGGAGTATCAACCATTGATCAACGTGACACTGTAGCATGTGTCAATAAGTATTTCCTTCTTTTTTTCATTTTAAACACACAATTCTACATAGTTACTATTCACAGAATTGCTATTGAAAGAGTATTACTGCCGCTCGAGACATTTAGGAAACTGAAAGTATTTGCTAAAAGGAATTTTGAAGAGCACATTAGTTGGTCCATTGTTCCCCCGTTCAGAAAAACTGGCTTCGTAGAGGGTACTCGATCGGCCACTATCTACATTGGGCTGCCAAATTTGGCAGCCTGTGTACATGTTGACATGAACTTTTTTGGGAACAAATTGTAGCATCGGTTACAAATTGGTAAGACAATTATTCTACAGACTCTAGAGATGCTATGTATGTCAAAAGAAAATTATTTTTTCTTTTTATTTAGGAAATATACATCTCAAAACATCTCAAACCTTAAATAGCATTGGAACTCCACAGAACAGTTGTAACTTATGGCACCAAAGATTATGTCCAAATTTTAAAAGATGATGCCATAAGTTACAATTATTGGAACTATTCTAAAATGTGCATGTCATTTCCTAAGTAGTGGCTACCATTACACTATATATCTTTCAGGTAAAATACGGCACATTTTACGCCAACTTACACAGCGACTTATGGCAATCCCCACCTAAGAATGTTCACAAATTTTATACAGTCATTATTTTAATCTGAAAGTGTTTTCACTGAAAAGTAAATTATTTTTCCTTTAAAATGAGGGGTCAATCAAATACGTAGCCCAAGTATTAGCTAAGTTACAGACAAAACTTCATGCCAAAATGATCAAAAATTGTGTGTGTGCAGTTGTGAAAGAACGCACATGTACAATGTACACTTTTGTATGTGACCTCATTGACCTCCTATTCTTTACTGTATGGGAAGGTTGTAATTTCTCCACAAAATGTTCTTTGTGCTTTACGGTGCTTCGACCCCGTAAAACCTGGTGTTCACTATAGGATAGTTCATGAATCAAACTTACACCCCTTGTTCTTAGAAGTTCTTAGATTTACTTTTAAAGTTTTAGACCAATTTAAGTGATTTTTCTCCATTGAACCACACAGTGAAGCAATTTTAGTGCTGTACAGGCACTATCAGCTTGATACTGCATGAACACCTCCCTCTAGAGTTTGCTAATGTGAACCTTCCCACCGCAAAATGGCCGTGCTATAATAATAACGTCCCCGCGACGTCAGCATAGACAGCCCCATTTTATTTTTAAGTTGACTTATAATTAATAAGCGAGCGCGAAGCGAAGCTCTTATAGACAAACGCGTATGTACGTATTGACAGCTATTGAAAATCTATAGTCTGACAGATTTAAAAAATACCGACCCTCATTTTTGATCCCCCTTTTTGTTCTTACCATTAACTCCTACGGAGATAAAATCGACGGGAACTTGACAAAAATATTGAAATTTAATTTGTAGTCCGATATTCAACAACAAATTTGTTTTAATTCTCCATTCTGTTGGATATTTTGTTTTCTCGCAAATTTATTTTTTATGTACTTGTTTTCTAACATTAAACCTATGATAATGTTGTGCTGATATTTTAAAAAATCAAAGGTCCCCCGCTCGTCGCGGTAGGAGGAAAAGTAACATAACTTAGGGAGGTTGTCATGGAAACCAGAGAGGCTCCTACCATAGCAGTTTCAATAATTTGGATGACCCCAGATGACCTTGGTTTCAGGACCATACCAACCATGCATAGTGATTTGACCTTGGATGACCCCACATGACCTTGAAATGACCTTCAAAATTTTCTGCACTGAATATTGACCGCACACACCAAATTTCATCATCCTACCACATGTTTAGAGATTTGACCTGGAATGACCCTGCATGACCTTGAAATGACCTTCAAAATTTTCAGCACTGAATATTGACCGCACACACCAAGTTTCATCATCCTATCACACGTTTAGGGATTTGACCTTGAATGACCCCACATGACCTTGAAATGACCTTCAAAATTTTTGGCACCGAATGTTGAGCACACCACCAAGTTTCATTATCCTACAACATGTTTAGAGATTTGACCTTGGATGACCCCGCATGACCTTGAAATGCCCTTCAAAATTTTCGGCACTGAATATTGACTGCACCCACCAAGTTTCATCATCCTACCACATGTTTAGGGATTTGACCTTGAATGACCCCGCATGACCTTGGAATGACCTTCACTCTTTCGCACCGAATGTTGAGCACACCACCAAGTTTTCATCATCCTACCACATTGACAAGGTTTTATATGAATTTTGACCACATTTGACCTTTGACCATGGCACATGACCCACCTCCGACCTCATCCCCCGCCTACTTAATCGGCTATATGTGCAAAGATGGACACCCATACTTGCTTAGATCAAAGATATCGTGTTGACAAGGTTATAGCATTTAACCCCTATTTTTTACCTATTTTTGACCCCTTTGACCTTTGATGACCCCACGACACAGACTCCACTTCGATCCCACCCAACGCTAACTAGGGATACATCTATTTGCGAAGATGGACACCCACACTTGCTAGTTCCAAAGATTATCGCGTGGACACAGCACAGAACACACGGACGGGTGGAGCAGTTTGGGTGCTTCGGGGGTAGTGCCCCCCTTTGCCAACAAAGTTGGCGGGGGACCAAGACCAAAAAATCAATTTTACAACTGGGGGAATTTTGGTCTTCCAAGTAGTCATTGGGAGTTCCCCCCCCCCCCACGATACCCATACAACAGTCAAAAACACCATGGGTGAAGTAAGAAGACCAAGGTCATAATGAAATTATAGTGTTTTGACACCACCAGAAAACATCTCCCAATAGAATAGGTAAATTTCATCCTCCACACATGTAATTGATTGACCTCGGATGACCCGACATTACCTTGAAATACCTTCCAGTGTCACACTGAATGTTGACCACACCCACCAGTTTCATCCTCCTACCACATGATTAGTGATTTGACCTTAATTGACCCGCACATGACCTTGAAATGACCTCCAAATTTTTGGTACTGAATGTTGACACACCCACCAATTTTCATCCTCCTACCACAATTAGGTTGATTTGACCTTAGATGACCTCGGTGACTGAAAGGACCTTCATAAAATTTTGTCTGGAATGTTTGACCACACCCACCAATTTTCATCCCCTACCACAAGTAATTGGATTTGACCTTGATGACCTTCGGATGACCTTGAAATGACCTTCAAAATTGTTTCGGTACTGATGTTGATCACACCCCCACCATTTTCTCCTCCTACCACAAGTTTAGTGTTTGACCTAGATGAGACCTCGGATGACCTTGAAATACCTTCAAAATTTTTGTACTGAATGTTGACCACAACCCACCAATTTTGTTGCTCCTCCTACCAACAAGTTTAAGTGTTTTGACCTTGGATAACCTCCGATGACCGTGAAAGACCTTCAAAATTTTTGGTACTGAATGTTGAATTGACCACACCCACCAATTTTCATCCTCCTACCACCATTTAATGATTTGACCTGGATGACCTCGATGACCTTGAAATGACCTTCAAATTTCTCGGCACTGAATGTTTACCACACCACCAAGTTTTCATCATCCGACCACAACTATCGGTTATAGCTGTAACATCCATTTTTGCCTATTTTTTGACCCATTGAAGCCTTTGACCAATGCCACATGACCCCCTCCGAACTCATCCGCAGCCTACTTGGGTGAAATCTATGGTGCGAAGATGCGCCCCCATACTTGCTTGCAAAAAAAAATGCCAATCAGATATCGTGTTGACAACGTTTGATTATCGCATTTAGCCCTATTTTGCCATATTGACCCATTTTTTACCACATTTGACCTTTGACCCTGCCACATGACCCACTTGGTATCCCCCACCCCTACTTTAGATACTTATGTTGCTAAGATGGACTTCCACACTTCGCTTAGTTTCCAAGATATCGTGAGGGACGCACCACAACACGCACGGACGGCTAGCATTTTTATAGTCCCCCTTCTCCACAAAGTTGGCGGGGGGGACCAATAATTAAATACGAACATATTTTAAATAAATAATAAATACAGGGGGTAGGACACGATCTGCTCGATTTTGGGCATTGGGGATTTGCAAAACGCTATTTTGGGAACTGATTCGTGCATTTACTATGGCAGTCTAGGTCCCAGGGACATTAAAAAATCATCTCTTAAAAAACCTTTGTTCAAAGATCTTAGTTAATATCTGATAAAATTTAAGAAAAAACATTATTGACTTAAAAAACGGCGGGGGTAGTGGATTAACACCGCCCCGGCTATTGCAAAATAGTGTAATTTCCCAATACTAGTGATGGCCGATCTAGCCCCAGATCGGTACTGCCGATCGCCGATCATAAAATTGTTGATTCGGACCGATCAGATCCCGACTAGCTTATATTTGTAAATTAGAAAATCGCCTCCCAAAACGCCAAGTGAAATTCACTAACCTCTCAACCATTTACCCTCTCTCGAGTTGAAACAATATTCAAGTGACAGTCTATGGATATTTCGTCAAAACAGTGCTCGATCTTCACTAACCCGCAGCCAGTGGTCTATTTGTTAACGTAACTAAACAACGTGTGTTCTGTTATGTTGAGTTTGAGTTAGCGTGCTAGTGTATAAAATCAATTATTTAAACCCCCAAGGTGCAGCTATTATGTTTATCAAGCATTGGCAACGTGGCAACTCGTGTGCTGTGAGGTCCTACTCAGCGCCGTTGTGTCTGCTCACTGAGATTGTTTACAGTTAAGTCGTGGGATTTTGTATAAAGTGTATGTTTGAATGTTACATTGTGGATTGAAGACTCTGTTGTACTTTAAATAATGGGTCATTCCATGCCAAATCATACGAATGCTGAAGCTCACCCCCATTACGTCACCATTTTTTAAATTTTCGGATATGTTATAGGCTTACCCAAGTTATGTACAAATCCCAAATTTAGCAATTTTGTTCAATTCCCTCGGGAGTTATGGACAACAGAAAATTGGGTCATTTGCACCAAATCCTCTCCTTGAATGAAAAGATAGTTTCCATAGCTTCTATTCAAAAGTAAAGGCCAAATTTTTGTCTCAAAAAGTGCTTTAGGGTTTCATTTATGAATCCTCTCAAAAAGATGAAAGAAGAAAAATCGATGCTGATAAAGCCATCTCTAATTAACAGGCCGTTATTACAGGACTTGTATCACATGATGCAAATGTACGATGGGGGTTTACACCCTAATATTTTAATATCTGAGACTGGTTAAAAGCTGATTTTAGGTTAGTATAAGCATTAACCAGTCTAAAATCATAGCATGTGGATCCCAAAACAATTGCGGATCCCGTTGCCATGGTTAACGGCCATTAAACTTGAAAAAAACAAAAAAAGGCCCACCATAATGTAGGACATATTTCTGTGCTACCTGCTTTAAAGTTTAAAAATGCAGTTTAGCATAATATTTAGTGCACCAACTTTTTGAATATCAAGCAAGAAATTTCTCGACCCAAAAACTTTTTAACTGGACGAAAAACAGAATCGCGAGAAATTGTCAAATAAAATGGCTCTAAAAATCGGAAAAAGGGCCAATATTGGTGTTTTTAGCGAGTTTAAGGTGGAACCAAAAGTAAAATGCACCTGATTTCTAAGTAATTTTAATTGAAGGTAATTTGTAACACATACTTCCACCAAAATCTTACTTCAAAGTTTTGAAATGACTAATCACCTTACGCCAACGACTACCCTGAAAGTACAGTTAAAGGTTCGACAGTCATGAATAAGTTGTAAAGTGGGATATGACTGGAAATTCAAAGGGCAGTAGTTGTCAACAACTAAGTGAGATACTACACTCTTTTTTCATTCATTGTATGTGGTATTTGTGTGGTGGTTATTATAACAGTTATAAAATGAAATTCAAACATTGTTCTATTCCATAATAGGACCTCCTAAAATGGCCAGAGAAGACTCAGAAAATCCACATTCACTACGGCCGGATAAAATTACGTTCAAAAGTGAAATTTGCGGTACAATAATGGTGCTAATCAGCTCCTTTTCAGTAATTGAGATATGTTTGGTGGTTATAGAATAGTACAGAAACATTTAATTCATACATTCTTTGTTTTTCCAATAAACAGTACCACCCTAAACTGGTTCAAAATCAATATTCGCTGCTTCAGCCATCATTACAAGTCATTTTTGGGCCACTTAGGCTGCTAACAAACAGAATCAAATGCTTAAACAATGTACCAAATATGTGTTCGACTCATTTGTTTGAAACCACCCACAACAACCTCCATTGCAGGAAAAATGAGGGTAGTATCTAATTGGTGGTTTTATAGATTTCTGTATGGCTAAAAGCTAAATGCTACTATTATTTACCGTCTGTAAAATGACGTATGTGCATGTGGATTTTTAGCCATTTAGGGTAGTCTGATTTTGGAAATACAAGAATGCATTTAAAATTTTGTGGTCTGTACTTTTAAATAACCAACACACACAATACTGTATTTACTGAAAAGGAGACCAATTATCCCCTAGTGCATTAATGATTTATGGACTTGTCAAAAACTAAACTTTTGACCATAATTGACGAACCTACATTGACCCTACACTGGTTTGGGGGCTAGTAGGAAGGGGGCCTTCTTTATGGAAATAGAAAACATGGACAAATTCATTTTTTATTTCCAAGTTAATAACCCTCTCACCAACACATGCCCACTGAAAAGGTGCCATATCTCACTTAGTTTTAAAAAGATGCACCAGTATTTAACTCTATTCCACTTTTCCACTTATTCAGGTGTCGGACGGGGTAAATCGGTGATTTCAGGTTAGTCGTTTTGAAAAGGAGTGATGCGTCATTTCAAAACTTTGAAAGTAAGATTTTGTGAAGTATGTGTTACAAACTAAACTTCCACATTAAAATATACATAGAAATCAGGTGCATTGTACTTTTGTTCCCCTTCTTAAACTTAAACTCTGCTAAAAAACACAATATTGGCCATTTTCCGTTTTTAACCATTTTATTGACATTTTTGTGATCTTTTTCCGTCCGGTTAAAAGTTGGGCCAAGATAAATTTCTCGCTTTACATTAAAGTTGGAGCACTAAATATTATGTTAAACTGCAATTTTTAAACTAAGAAGCAGGGTAGCCAGAAAATGATGGGTCCTACATTATGGGACGTTTTTGTTTTTTCAAGGTAATGGCCGAGTAAACCATGGCAACAGGATGCGCAATTTTTTTGCAACATGCTATATGATTTAGGCTGATAATATGATTATACAGACAAAATCAAGATTATAAGTCCTCAGATATGAAAATATTAGGGTTTTGACAAAACCCAATCTCATTATCCATCATTGTGAAAACAAGTCCGAATTAACGAAGCCGTTAATAGCGATGCTTTTATCGGGGAATAATTTTTTTATTTCGTCGATTGAGACAGTTCAAAGTGAAGCTCCACAGGCATTTTTGAGAAATATGGCTTTTAATTTTGAAATACAAGTTATGGAAAAACCATCTGCAGTCAGAGGACAGGATTGTGGTGCAAAATGACCACCCAATTTTCTGTGGTTGATTAACTCCAAGGGAACAGAACCCAAAAATGACTACTAAAATTTGAGATTTGTGCAAATTAAGTGGGTACCTGCAAATATCCGAAAATAAAAAAATCGATGACGTAAAGGGCACAAGGTGCCAAAAATTTGTGTATTGGCATGGAAGACCCCTAATGTGAAGAGTTAAATGTCGTACAAATTCGGGCGATCAACAATTTCCTATGTCAAAAGTTGATGTTTTACCCTGTTGTTTAACTCTGTCTAGTGTTTTACCCCAATAATTTTACAGAACAATTACCCCTGTTCAAAGTGTTAACGGGAGCTATCTAATCTTGGCTGGTTGCGTTAGGAATGATTTAAATTAGGCAAAAATTCCATCCAGTAATATGGTAGGGCCCTATTAGGACTAAAGCTACACAATTACCCGTATTTGACCCATTGTATAGGGCCTACATGAGGTTATATCGGAGTGTAAGCCTCATCGGTGCAGCTTCCATGCATGCAATTAAAGCAATATTAGCACATTTTTTGAAGAGTGACCCCAATTTTTAAAATTTGATATTTGCAAAGTTACGTGGGTGGTAATGTCTAGGAAACTCTATACCTGCGAACGTGAATGCTAACAAATGCGTAGTTTATCACAAAAAAGCGATTTGGTGATTAGAATTGGATCCCAGATTGAAATTAACGGCAGAGCTGGAAATATAAGTTTAGTGTACGTCATGATGAAATATTGCCACATCGAGAAAATAACCTCTAACTTGGCTGTGCTCTGAAACTATTAAAACAACTAAGGGATGAGCGTAGACACGTACTGGCGCTATTCTCCCGGCTCTAGTTTCACATTGGAAGGCCGTTTCTCATGCAGCCGTTGTATTATTACGGGGATCCAGATATATTATTCTGTACAAAAAACCTTCGTTTGTGACACATAGATGATTTTCGAGCTTAACATTTACAGGTATAGTTTACAACCGTACAATGCAGAATAGTGTAAAAATCTCCAAATTTTTAAAAAATTGGGGGTGCTCTTCAAAAAAGATTGCTAAATGCCTTTAAGCATATGTGGGAAGGACAGGATTGAGAAGTGAAATGGTTGGTTTGGATTTCTTGGGAAATTTCAATTTCGTTACATTGAGTGCATGGAAGTCACTGTGAGTGTGACTGTTGTAGGCTAGTTAAAGAATTGGGGACTTCCAGGCGTTTCTTTAACAGCATCCTTTAACAGTCTATAGTGAAAGTCCCAAACTGTCGAAAAACGTATGTTTTCTTAACTCCCGTTATTGGAATCTCCTTTTCCAAGTCGATATACACAAAGTGCATCCATCTTTGGTGCCAAGATGACCCCAAAAACTAACATACACAAATTCTATTCAGGCGATCCCAGGTGACGTCATACCACTGACGTCCCGGCGATCCCATCATGCTCTTCTCTTTCCCGCAACCCCATAATCACCGCTCGGAGAAAACCAGTGGGGCGGGGGGAAGGGACGGAACATTTTGGAAAAAGAGATTTCCAAATAACGGTAGTTAAGAAAAAAACAATACGGTTTTCGAACAAACTCCCTCATATTTTAAATCTCCTTAGGGTTTCCAAGGTCGATAATTACAAATTGCATCGACATTGAAAAACCCTTTTTCCAGACTAGCACCGACCATAGGCCGGAGTAAGTGGAGGCGCCGAAAAGAGGACTAAAACGATGCGAATAGACAAACCCAAGCGTTAGAACGAAAACACGAGAGCTCCACCTCAGAGCGGCCGCGGTAGCCACCACCCGCGGATACAGAGTGCGAAAGCTATTAAAGGCCTAGGAAAGTAGGCTCCCACTTCGCTCCCGGCTTCACCATATAGAGAAAATTCCGGTTAAAGTCTCGGGAATCGACTTACCTTTAACTAACCATACCCACGCTGTCCGAGGACGCGTGAGAAAAAACCGTGGCCTCAGGACTCATTATCCTTCATGTAAGTTGGTCATTGAAGGAATTAGATGAGCATCAGCCAACAGTATTTATGATTGTTCTAGGCGGAGGCCGCTGTGAAAAGAAGTCGACTTGCCCCAGCTCTGGTGGAGAGAGCCGTAGCACGTTCGCCGACATTCACCGAATTGGCCCGGATTTTGCTAACCTCGCAGACCCAACGGTCTTACGAAGGGTCTTAGTAGGGAGAGGTAAAAAAATCGAGTGCTCCCACGGACACCATAGCCAGTCCACCATACGGCAAGAAACAAACCCGATATGTCCGGCAAAAGCAGAGGGGGTGCCCTGAAGCCAGGTCGGTCATACTGGAGAAGACCGGGCAGAAATTGTGGAGAGTGGCTCCGAAACGTCCAAAAACTAAATTTTTCCCCACGACAATGGTTGCAATTCGAGGCGCGACACAGCCTGACGCCATCGCCAGCAGAAAAATAGTTGACGTATACAGCGGCCAACAGAACTGGCGGAGACAATCGGCTCATACGGTGACGCCGGTCAAAAACTCCGTAGGGCGGTCGACAAGTTCCACTCAGGCATACCTGGCCTCGTAGGCAGATCCCCGGTGTAAAATATTTCCAAGCAAGAGGCGGTTCAAAAAACTTCACACCAATCGGAAAAACAGCCCAGGGGCCGTTCCTCGGTGAAAGAACCGAACCGCCCACCTGAGAGTTCTTGATTGTGTTCCTGTCTAGGCCACTACTGAATAAAGCAACTCAGGAAGTCTGCGATCTGATGAACAGAGTAAGTGGCCGGACAAGACAAAATTTATTTCGTCCGCTCGCCACTTCACGGAAGACCGCCACTCGTATTAAATAATCCGACGTGCGAGGGGATCTTCGCCAGCCCATGGACCGCCAGATCGGCAGCGCCCCGAGAAAAGCCTGTTGTGCTGGGAACGTTTCCTGAAGCGCCACGCGACCAGATAAACATCCACCAGCTCGTCTTGGACATCCGCAGGTTGATTCCCACAGGACATGAGTCCCGCGGGGAACGTCCGCGGTGACCCTGTAAACAGGTTCACCAGCGACGGGAAAACCACGGCTGCGAAAGCCAGAGGGAACACGAGTATTAACGTCGCAGTCGACACTTCCACTAAGTCTACCCACTCGTATGAGTGGGACGGGGGACATGGCGTGAACCTTCATTGCCACGACCAAGTCCAGAGAAAGAACATCCGACGCCCATGATCCGGGGGAACGCGTCCCAAGGGTGTAGCAGTGCTAAGAAGTTAGGGCATTCGTGCGGATGCGAACAAATCTATCGACGGGCGATCTAGAAACCAGGAAGAAAGAACTGTTGCGGTACCCGATGAGACAGCGACCACTCCAGGTCCCAGTCGCAGGATAGACAGTCCGCAGTGACATTGTGACCGCCCGGTATGTGAACAGCTGTAAACGTGATCCCCTCTGAGCACCACTCGATCAGAAGCCTCGTGGAGGAGAAGAGATGTGGGAGATCTCAGTCCACTTGCCCAGTTGATGTACGACAACCACCGTGGTTGTGTGTTCGATTGAGGACTGCAAACCGGCCACCAAGTCCCGGAAATGATGCAGAGCTGAAATCCTGCTTACAGTTCCAGGGACCGGCATGGAAGAAGAGCCGATCCGGGTCCGACCGGCAGCCCCCGAAAACTTGTCTGTCCCGAGTGACGCAGCTGACCCGACTCATACGTAGGCTAGGATCAGGCTGGGCTGGAAAGGAGAGAACTCCACGCTCCGGAAGAGATTGCTGGGCAACTCCACCAGGGGATTTAGAGGTCCGACACGCAGTCATCGGTTACAGGTGTGGTCTCGTGTACGTGGAGGGCGATAGGCGCGAAAGGAGCGCTGGCTTGGGCACATAAGATGCTAAGAAAAGCACGTGTCCCCACAAGGTGGCATTGAGGTCCTGAACCCAGAGGAACAGCCACAGCAAAGCTCGACTGAACCGGAAAGGAGCGTAAGCAAATGCTATAAGGCTACACGCTCCTTTTGGAAATGACACGGCCAGTGAAGATCCAGTGCGCTCCCAGTAGAAGTAAGAACTGGGAACTGACTCGGTGCGAAAAGGATTTCGAAAAGTTCACGAAAACTCCAACTCATGCCCCCTGCCCCACCCCTTGGCGTGGGCGGGGGGGGGGAGAGAGATCCCGTCGGGCTGAGATCAACCGTCGTCCGACAGGTACAAAGGTTGATCCCCATGCCGTCCGTTGTGAACCGAGCACATGGGCCTTGACCACAAGAGTGAAGACTAGCGGGGCGCCGTGGACAGGCCGAAGGGAGGTACCCGAATGGTACGATACTAGTTCTTCGGAGCGTAAACCGATTCGGTTTTCTCGGTCGTGGAATGTGGAGGGGTAGGCTCCTTGAGATCAAGGAGAAGTCGCATAACGTTTGAATAGGCGCGGAGGCGAGAGCATGGGCCAAAGGCCCCATCCAAAAAAAGTCGAGGAGACATTGAGCGGCTCCTCAGATTGAGAGAATCGGACGCCATGTCCGTCTTTTGGGGAGTAGAAGAAGCTCGACCAAAAGCCCCCTCGAAAATCCGAGGGGGAATAGGACGATTGGCCTGTCTTGCGTAGAGGTCCGTATTGAGCAGGACCTGAGAAGCTATGGAAACTGCGTGGAGCGCTGCGTGACCCCCTGACAGAATGACGGGGTGGAGGATCAAGTGACTTCCAACAGTAAACGTCGGATACCACGCTCCTCACCCAACCCTCGCCGACGATTTCTCGTCAGCGTGCTGATTAAGCGTCCAGCCCAACGGAGGAGGGTAACCCCCGGCGGGAGCTCCATGGACAAAGGTCCCGGAGCAGCAGCTGCCAACCGTCCCACAACAAGGCCGACTCTTGAGCAAAATGCTTAAAAGTCTGGCTCTCCCCTTGCCGCGCGTCGCTTGCCCCCCGACGTCCCGGAGGACGCCGTAGAGACTGGCGAGACACGGAAGCTGGCAAGAGGAAGTCGGCAGAAGAACGAGGCAAGAAGAGGGTCGGGAGGGTCTGGGTCGCAATCCTCTTGAGGGGGGAGAATACGCTTATACGAGGAGGCAGCCTTGTCTTCCCCTGCACCT
>JAMKCH010037101.1:0-14160 GCA_023653785.1 Ophioderma brevispina
ATCACAGAGTATGGAACCGACAAAACGACAATCACATGATGATCTTGTTGTTTGGCTGCAGTTCTCCGTTGGCAATATGATGTCAGGGGTTATTAGATTATTACTCTGCTATGATTAGTGGTCGGATATCGCCAGTAGATCTATTGGTATTTTTAAACCAAACCACAAACGAGTTTGTTTCCTCAAACATAACTTCCGTCTGGTGAAATTTCGCTCGGTTCTGACACTCCTACTCCCGTGGATCCAAATGTTAGTATGATTTTAGTAGCTAGACCTGTTTTCCGCTCGCCCGGGACCGAGTCCGGGATGTACAGAGTTTTAAAGCAATCCCCGCCCCCATTGGCCGATAAGATATGGTGATGTCAACACCGAAGCCCGGCTAGTAAGGGGCCGGGACATAACGCGGGGGATATTACAAACAAATGTAAGCCCGGCTACCCGGGATTCCGTGCTACTTTAGCTGTGATCCAAGCGGGGGTGTCACGACAGCACAATGTACTTCCCGGCTAAGTCCCCGCTAATCCCAAGGACCCCCCACACCCCCTGGGCCGGTAATTGAAATTGACAATTGCATTATCTTTGCAGGGTATGTTACCTTTACTTGTTACGTACATGCTAAAATCTGATTTTTTTATGCTTTTTTTCGATTTGCTGATTGACAAATTCACCCACAAGACACCAAATTGTCTAGTGAAAAAATGAGGAATGTTGTAATCCGCTTAAAGCCTATTAGAAATTGAGATTTTTACATGTTGCATTGGTAACGTGGCTAGTACCTATACCTGTGACTGGTTCAGCTCTAACAATGTCTATGTGTCGCAACGAAGGATATTGTTGGCAACTAAAGAATTAATAATCGGGATCCCGCTAATAATTCAACGGCTGCTAGGAAACTGCCGCCTTCCATATGAAATAGCTGGGAATAGCGGCCTCTAAAGGACGGAAAGGGGACGGACCTGTGTACACATAACGGAGTGCCCCTCTCTCTTTCGAAACGATTGGGCCAGACTCCACCATATAATGTTGGCGTGTGGGATGCCACATCCTCATCTCTACAGCAGGTCTGTTACCTTCCCAGCATTGACTAATCCGGTACCGAACATTTATACACTGGGTAGAGGAGTATCGAGGTGCAGCACCTTACTCAAGGGCGAAACAACATTGGCCTCAGCGGGGCCTCGAACCCACAACCTTTGACGTGCGGGCCGACGATGTTCCCTGGACCACATGGTGCGCCATCTCGCCATCTATATTATTGTTTTATTGGTTGCAGGCAAGTCAAGTTAGACTGTTAGGACTGTCATTTTTTTGAGGTGGCACTATTCATCATGGACGGACATAACTTAGCAATTTCAGCTCTGCCCATTAAGTACAATCTAGGAATCCCATTCTATTACAAAAATCGCTCATTTTAATGATAAATACGCATTTTTGAGCATTCTCGTTTGCAGGTGTAGTTTCTAGACATTAACACATGAGCTTGTGGCAAAATATTCAAATTTTGATAATTGGGGCACCCTTCAAAAATGTGCTAAATATTGGCTTAAATTCCCGCATATAGACATAACAGCTATGAGGACTCAAAATCTACTCAAACCAAGAAAAGCTGATTATGGTTACACCCGGATTTTTTTAATATAATAAAAGTTTAACAAGGTCAAACGGTACATGGTCATGTGCCAATCACGGGCGGATCCAGATTTGAAAAACGTCAAAATTAACGGGGGCTGAAAGGCTGTAACTCTTCACACTTCACTTGTCCAAAATGGGCTGCTTTTTGCAAGATTTTGCAGAATTACTCACTGAGGTGCGCGCCCCCTCCACCCCCTGCCCTGCATATTTTGCTATAAATCTGGGATATTTAGTGATAACTCACCACTGAAACTGAAAGGCTTTTTTGATCCAGTTGGAATTTTGCTACGCACATACATTACTGAATCTGATAAAAAGAGGACCTACTTACTGCCTTGTCTTTAATACATGGATTTCAGCCACATTTCCAGTTATATTATTAGCACATCTATTTCCAGTAAACAAAAATATCAAATTACAAATTTGTTGATTTTGGTTGATCAGCATTGCTGCTTTTCCTTTATCTCATAAGACAGCTATTTCACTATTGTCCCCGCTGAACGAAGGTCAAAAGGGGACTGTAAATGGGCTCCGTCCGTCCGTCCGATATCTGTAAGAAAAATGTCACCTAACACAGCCAGTTACCACAGATCAACACATGGCAATTTTGTGGTAAATTGTGGTAATTAGATGTTCAACACACAAGCCATCGTCACTGTGTTTCTGTGGTACTTGAGTTTGTTTGATTGTCACATCAGTTGTGGTACCCTTGGGTAATTGGTGGTGTAACATCCTCCTCGGCCTGTGGTAGTGTGTGGTATTTCTTAGTTGCTTGCGAAACATAGTGAATGGTGTTAGGGCCCTGGAATGGCCGTGGAGAAAAATGTTAACCCGGAACATTTGGCCATATCTTTGTTCTAGATGAGCTAGGCAGTGTTCGATTACCAGAAAAAGTTACTTGCACTTGTGACATAACACAGAAAACTACTCACAAAATGGAGTCACCCGCAAAACAATTTTAACCACATTTATTAGCATTTTTTTAACTAAGAACTTACCACTATTTCCATCTAAACTCTCTGTCTCTGTCTTCTTCACTCACTGGATTCCCACAAGATAGATCCCTCATAATTACCCCTTGATTAGATTTCCAAAATGAGAAGAGCGTCTTGCTGCTCCATTTTTTTAGGGCCTTAAATTTTACTTGCACGTGTGCAGGTTCGTTTGGAAAGTTACCTAGCACAGAATCATTGTTCCGCCTGGCAAATATGTGCAGGCGTGCAGGTGGCAAATCGAACCTTGAGCAGGGTAGCCAACTTGGTAGTGTCCTTGTAGGAGAGGAAAGTCCCCCTACTAAACATGTAATTCATTCCCCCAGGGTTCCTCCCCGAGGTCTGTCAGGGGGTGTTGGTAGGGAAATCAAGATTAATATTGCACAACAAGGTCAACTTTTGCCCATTAAATTTATAGATTGAGCTAGAGAGCCTATATAGGAGGGCACAATCCCCATACTAACCAGTAGTTCCCTTTCCCCTGTGTCCGCCCCTGGGTCGGTCGGGGGGGGGGGGGATATAAATATAAAGATCATTTTGCAACAAAAAAAATAACATTTGGCCATATCTTTGTTTCTAGATTTATGAACTGGGAGTACCGGTCACGGGGGTAGTCAATTTGGGATATCTGTAGAAGGGTACAATCACCTACTAACCATGCATCATTCACCCGGGTCCTTCCTGGGTGCTGGACAGGGGGTGGGGATGGGGAAAGGTCACAGAAGGTTCAAATTTCGCTAAAAAAGGTCAACCATAACTTTTTTCCCAGATGGAGTTGAGTAGCCACATTAGGGTATATTGGAGGAGAGACAAGCCCTACTAACCTGTAATCTATTCCCCAGGGTCCTCTCTGGGTTGACCAGGGGGTGGTGAAATGGTTAAAAAGTAAAATTTCCCAAAAAGGTAAACATTTGGCCATTCTGGTGGGTGGCTGACATTGGACCCTTGACCTTTATTTTTTGTTGGTTTATGATGAGTTTCATCGATGATTATGTTTTATTGAGTTTGTTTTTTTTTTTTTTTTTTTTTAATTTTATATTGTTTTTTAGAGTTATATATGGGCGAATAATGAATAGAGATCATCACATCAGTAAACTTAGTTTTTAGAGTTATTTTTTGGTGCTTTTTTGAGTGAATTGACGATTTGCTTTTGTGAGTTCTGGGTGAAACGTATTTTGGTGGATGGAAGGACTTTGCATGGTTGGGTCTAGTGGCAAGGGTTTTAAAGGGAGTGTTGGCCAGAATTAAGGGGGCGTGGTCTGGTTTAGTTACTTTTCACTTCTTATGATCGCGACATCGGCGGACATATTTATGGCATCGCGTAAATACGAGTTCCGCCTTGTTCTATGTCAATCGCTACTCTGATGTTTTCAATGCAATCTCTCCCCTCTAAATAAGTAATAAGACAAGAGTAGTAAAATTTCGGCTGGACAGGCCTGGAGTGAAATCAACCCCTGACCTTTGGGGGATTACAAGACGAGCCACCTACAGACGTGGCGCTCCACAATCCAAGCCATCAGAAAGTCGCTTATCATTATCAGGTTCCCAACCATAACATGGTTGTAGAATATGGCCTAACTTTTGAGAACAAATCTTTTTAGGACCATAGGACTTAGGAGACAGTTTCTCCTAATTGCTGTCTAATTATACAATTTACAGGTATGTGGAATCACAGCATGACCCAGAAAATGACCCGGTGGTTCTTTGGTTGAATGGAGGTCCTGGGTGCAGTTCACTGGATGGATTCTTGTCAGAACTGGGACCATTTCATGTTAGTATATTTAAGTATCATATTGTAATATCCAGCAATTTCACTCATGTTTTGTCTATGGAGCATTTCACTTTTGGAGTAAAATTTTAAGAGTGAAATTAAAAATCTAAATACTAGTATAAAACCTGAGCCTTATGTCACCGAGCACAGAAAATTAAAGAGTGACTTCACTCTTGTATTACTCATAAACCTTGCATTTCACTCTTTGAACAAATAATACAAAAGTGACTTCACTCATGTAATATTTCTTCAAAGAGTGAAATGCAAGGTTCAAAAGTATATCACTCTCAATATGGAGTGAGTGAAATTGGTGATATCAAATGTTTGCATGTGTAGAAGCTTTATATGTTAATATTGTTTTTACCATTAGATAGCTGAAAGAGTTCTTTAATGATTGTTATAAGACCAAGAGGCCAATATATATCATAGATTTTAATTATTATCACAAGTACCTTTGGATTAAGCTTTTTTGGCAAAAATCTGTGAGAAGTCCTGAAATTTTGAACCAAAACTTTGAAGAGGTGCAATTGTTCACAATCATGATTTAGGAAGGGTACTTTTGCTCCACCCTGTAAACTATCGTTGAATGGTTTTTCCACTTGGCCCAATGCAATTCGGTCCAATTTTCATTTCGTCCAATTTTCATTTCGTTCAATTTCCATTTGGTCCAATTCTAATTTTGGCCAATTGCCATCTGGTCCAATTCTCATTTTTTTCCAATTCTCATTTGGTCCAATTTTTATTTGGTCCCATTTTCATTTGGTCCAATTTTCATTATGTCCAATTTTCATTTTGTCCAATTCCATTTCGTCCAATTCTTTTTGTCCAATTATCATTTGGTCCAATTTTCTTTTTGTCCTATTCCATTTCCAATTTTCATTTGGTCCAGGTACCATTTGTTCCAATTTTCATTTGGTCCAATTTTCATTTGGTCCAATTCTCATTTGGTCCAGTTACCATTTAGTCCAATTTTCATTTTGTCCAATTTCCATTTGGTCCAATTCTCATTTGGTCCAGTTGGTCCAATTTTCATTTTGTCCAATTGCCATTTGTTCCAGTTCTCATTTTATCCAATCCCATTTTGTCCAAAATGAAAATGGACTAAATGGACTAAATGAGAAAGGAATAAATGAACTAAATGAGAATTGGTTCAAGGGAGAATTGGATCAAATGGAGTTGGGCCAAGTAGGAATTCGACCATATGTGTGGGATTGAGGTTTTGTTGAGTTTTTCATTATTATAATTAGAAATTAATGTAGTAAAGTTACTTGCAAGTGGTAAAACTAAAAACAACTCTTTTTTATGGGTGAAATGTCGGGATTCTGATGTTCATAATGTCATGAAATAGCTAAAAATGACAATTTAAGCAGTTTTGATGTCTGTTTTCATGAAGAACAGTAATATTATTTGTTCAATATTATATACAACACTGAAAATTGAGGGACAAATGAGCATTTTAGTAAAAAAAAATGATTGACTGTGGCTTCAAAGATTGTAAACCCAAAAGTGTTTTCTTGGGCGGTCCCATGGAGGGGTTGGAATAATAATAATAATAATGAGATTTATATAGCACCTTTTACACAAGTAGGCAAAGCGCTGTTGCCAATTATTATTACGCTGCCATCAGGAAATCGTCACAATCATTTCGCTTCACCTAGGTCGGCAGCCGGCCAAGCGCACAATCCTATCAGCACTTAGATTGTAATATGCCCCCTAACAGCTACCCGAATATCGCTTGGGTCGACGAAGCAAGTGAGGTAAAGTGCTTTGCCCAAGTGCACAACACATTGGCCACAGCGGGGCTCGAACCCACAACCTTCAGATATTTGTATATTTGAATATTTGTAAATAAACTGAATTTACCAGTTTTAAAAGCTGTCTGTAAATTGTGCTTGATAAATTTAGTCTAGGTATTGTGGCACAGCTCTAATCTAATTCAGAATGTTTTGGAACAATTGCCTACATTCCCAACAAAATGGCAAACCAATTAATTGACAAGCCAACAAATTATTTTTGGCGTAATCCTTCTCTAATTGAAGAATTAACGCTCAATCTGAGTCCAAAGTTTTGTAGAAGTAGTAGTTGGTATCAAACCTTTTGTTTTCTTTCAATCAGGTGAATAATGATGGTGCAACGCTTTATGAAAACCCATACAGTTGGAATCTGGTGGCCAATGTATTATTTCTGGAGTCACCTGCGGGTGTGGGATATTCGTATGCTGACGACAAAAAATACAACACCAGTGATGACCAGGTAACTAAACGAAAAAGAAGTTTGTATTTATAGTCAGAGCTTTTAAACCATATATTTTTAAAGACTGGGAATCATCAAAGGCTCTATCAGTGATTACTAAATCCATAAAATCAAAAAAAAAATCATAAAAAATACATCGGTCCTTGGGCTGCTTGTGTCGCTTGCCGTCGCGGTTTATGAATGATAGGTCTCACATGACCTTTGACCTTGATATGTGACCTTTGACCTCATAAACAAATGAGGGATTGCATGTAAACACCATAAACCAAGTTTGGTTCCAATTGATCTTCAACTTTTCAAATGAGGTTAATGTTACATTTTCAGCCTATTTTACAACTTGACCTCACATGACCTTGACCTTGGTAATGTGACATTGCCCTTTGTATGTGACCTTTGAACTTGGTATGTGGACCTTTGACCTAATCAACTAAACGGGGATGTAATGTTGCACCTGTTGACCCAAGTTTGGTTTAATCCATCAAAGTATGTGGTTATTACAAGCAAATGTTAACCCTTTTTCACAACAACAACAGACATCAACAGTGGAGAAAGTGATCCCTATGTGTCTTTCTGCCTTAAGGCAGGCGACACAAAAAGTCAGATTTTTGCATGTCTACAGCAAGTATAGGTATCCTAACTTACCATTTTAGTGATAAGACTGAAAGCAATCCAATAAGGAGAAAATCGGATATTTAGTCATTGCTACAACATGTAGATTCATATCTTTGAAATCTGCTTCTTTCCTCCTTTTTAAGCTCAGTATATGTAGTATGCAGAGCTATTGTGATGGCAATGTGTTGACTCTATCTATCTATCTATCTGTTAACACTTGCCAAAATGTGTCTGGTTGCCAAACGCTTAGTCCAATTGCAGCGAAAATTGGTCAGAAGAATCACTGACCCAAGGCCCATATGGGGTTGTCAAAGATTTTGGGTCAAAGTTGTGGGCCGATTAAAGGGGCATTGATAAATCAATAAATTCTTTTTTTGTGCCACAAAATCAATTCCCATAATCACTGGACTTGGTCAGAAGAACTGCTGACCCAAGGCCCACCTGGGATGTTCACAGATGGGGGGTCAAAGGTCACATGGGCCAATTAAAGGGGCATTAGAAAATCTATAAATTGATGATTATCCTGTTGGTTTGTGCTTAGAAATCCTTCCAAATCATATTTATGTAAAAAAAAAAGATGAAATGTTAAAAACAAAATAATAAAAGAACATTTTTCTAGCCCTGGTACATCAAAAATGTCCTGGAGGATGACTTGTGCAAAACACCTCTCCCATTCTTGTGATATCTTGTGGTGATAAGGGAGCATAGCATTCTAAGTCATGAGTGAAGTTGTTATTGGTGTTGTGACCAATTTTCACAGTTCTAGCTTACAATTCTACTATTTTGCCAACAAATAGACAGCTACAGACAACTACCAAGCCCTACAGAGTTTCTTCGCCAAGTTCCCTAACCGACAGAACAACACCTTCTACATTTTTGGTGAGAGTCATGCAGGCATCTACGTTCCAACACTGGCCATGCTAGTGATGAATGGCAATGCGTCAATAAATTTCCAGGTAAGACATCAAAGACAGTTCAAGGTCTTTATTATCTGCTATCATTTCATTTGATTCTCATTTGTCCGATAAATTACATTGTTTCCTGAGCACTCACTCTAACCCTGACTCTCCAACCCTGACCCTAATTCAAGGTTTCCCAACCTGGGTGTCACTACCCATTTTGGTGTTGCGGACCCTTAAGAAGGGGGTCGCAAAGTAAATTTAAATGAAAATGAAAGTACTTGTCCAAAAGGCAGGAACAGAATTGACAAATAATATAATTTAACTGTGTCAAGCAAGCCAAACTGATTTTTACACTGTTTGATTAATCAATTGAATTTGTATTTGATTAGTAAAATTTCTGCGCGCTTTGCGCACAAATCAGTATAAATTGTCACTGTTCAAAGACCAAAATTTAACTCAACTATAATGAAATTAGTAATGTCAAGCAAGCCAAACTGATTTTGCAGTTTTCCGCACGCTTCGCGAGTAAATCGGTATAAATTGTCACTTACAGGACTATTCAAAGACCAAAAATGAACACGATTGTTATGAAATTAGTGGTATTTTTGCACACTTTGTGCACACTTGTTTAGGAATGGAGAGGACTATGCCTTTAGAATGCCACAACCTAAATTTTTAAGAATTGCCCTTGCTTCCCTGTCATCGTAGATTTCCGGAGCTTCCGGTGATATAGGCGACCTTTTTGAAAGCCCCTTTTCCTGGCTTGCACTGACCATAACATCTCCACACACCGTCGATTTTTTATTGACTGGTCACATTTCTTTTTGATAATATATTCTTTTGATATGGTGGTGCGCCGCAACTAAGTGTCAAGGCGAGCTTGAGACAGGTTGGATAGGGGTGTAGCCGGGAGGGGCGTAGGTTAAAATGGAGAGGTGAGGGGAGGAATGACGGCAAAACTTTAGGAGCGCCAAAGCAGAGGGTAAGGTCGGATTGGAAAATACGAGGATCTAGGGATGCGAGCACGAGGGGAAGGGAGAGGAGAACGGAGGTGGTGACAGGAAGGGACAAGAATGAGGACTGGGTCAGTGAAGAAAGAAGTGACGGGGACTGGGTAAGAACAAAGAGAAGACAAGGAGAGGTAACAGGGAGCGAAGGAAAGAGATAGGGAAATCCGAGCCAGGGTGGAACCCTTTGGTTTTTTCTCGCCCCCTTTTTTTCCCCCTGCCCAATTTCCTAACCCACTCTCAACCATATACCTTATTCGCTGGTTGTAACTACTCGTGGCTAACTCTCAACCTAACACATGCTCTTGCCTCTGGCACTGAGTGAAGTGAAGCATTTTTTTATTTTAATAAAAACATATTGACTGGTGGTTCTCAAGGAGTCTAACTTAAGACACCAGTTGAAATAAACCAGGGTTAGTCCTTCCTAAGTGCACTTTTTCCCCCTTCAACATGCTCTGAAAGTGGGCTGTAATGATTGCGAAAATGGCTCATGGTTGGGCTGTTTCTGGGCCATCCTTGAGGAATTTGTTTTCACCGTAAATTTAACTTAACCCATCTTACCAAACTTTTTCTGACCACACTTATGAATTCGGAAACCCTTTAATATGGATAAAGCATCTGTTTTTTTACAATAATTATCTTATCCCATTCCTTACCCAGGGTATTGGTGTTGGCCATGGCGTTCACGATAGAGCTCTGAATTATGACTCTTCTATTACCTACTCCTACTACCACGGCATCTTTGGTGATGAGTAAGTGGAGACTTAAGTTGTGCTCTTTCAAAATAAGGTACTCTTAAAGGCTGACTCAGAGATTTCCCGATGAGGGCACGCTCAATTTTCAAAGAATTGTGTTTTTTGCATATTCATAATGCTTATCCATATACTAGTCACTGTGTGAAATAACTAAGCTCAAATCGAAGTCCTTCATATAGAAAATCACAACTTTATTATAAAATTCCGGATCCAGAATACACGGTATCCTATGGCACTGTTATACTGTACATAAATGTTCACTGTATGGAAACGAAAAATTCGATTTATCTCTAACTTTGGAATTAAGCATTTTAGGTGACTATCTTTACATCTGGATGACTATTTTTAAACACTACACACAAAAATTATATTCTAAAATCTATGAGTCAGCCTTTAAATACTGGTCTTGTCAAAAGTCTTAGATGACTTACTTTCATATGTGAGTAGTGCTGGGATGTGTATCTGTTTGCATGTGCACACAAACATAAAGACAACTCCACGTTTAGAAATTTCACTACACATTTATATGTGAGCAAATCAACTTATATTTCAGTATTTAATTACTGAAATCCAATTTTGACGAAAATGACCCGCCATTAGTAAAAATAAAGCTATAAATTCCAGTATTGCCACTTTATATAATTTCCGACTTTTATGGAAACATGGAAATCCCCTTGTTTATCGAGATCTTGTACGTCTTCGGCTTAATTACATGGTGCTGCAATACAGAAGAAGGATCTACAAAAAACTATAAAAACTGTTGGTGCTAATAGCATGTGTCATTTCCTGGACGTTTGGGCTATTTTACTGCACTGAATTAAAAACATTAGGGGATGTCATTTTAAAAACAAATTACGTTTTCGATAATATCATGACTGAATACAAAGCCAGAAAAATATGATTACGAACATATTATGGTGCAAGAATTGCATTTTTGTGGGTCGCAAAGTTGGCAGTTGCCAGTCTTTGACATGGACATTTACACGGGTACAGGAACGAAAGTAGTGTTCATGTACATGAATAGAAAATTAAATGGTAACTCCCAGCTCTATATGTGAGCCATGGAATTCATGGTCAAATCATTGATTAATGTCAACAAGGTTAAAGGAGATCATCACGCTACGCTTTGCTTATTGTTCTCTTTGGGTTGATGGGAGCGGCCATGTTGCCAACAAATAAAGCAGGTGTGCGATGGAATGTTAGAATTTTAGCGGATTATATAGTGTGTCTCACAAAATGTCACTGTATTCTAAGTTTTTAAAAAGCGATACTAAATGTCAACCGAAACACTATTCAGCATGTTATTGCTCAAGTATAGAGCCATTCATATTAGAGTCCCTCAATGCCACATGCTATACAATCAATTGAAATTCCCCGCATAGAATCAATTGAGACCTTCAATGCGTACCTTGGAATGACATTATTTTGCTATCTGACCAGCTGAACGGTGATGGTGGGACAGGTGGGACTTCAATTGGCTCTACTCTTCATTGGGTTGGGACACTGTGGTAAAATCTTTACATCCGAAGGAGACGTACTCGTTTATTGTATTGAGGTTTAATCTGTGAAGCAGTTATTTCTTTATTGGAATATTATCACTGCAGATGTGCGTCGATTCAAAGGCATACAAACCTATCAGACATGTTAGATACTCAAAAGTAAATTACTTTGTTTTGACAATCATCATGGGACAAACTATAGACATGACGTAGCAATGGCCGCGAGATGGCCGAAACGTCACTATGGCCGCAAGATTATTGGTAACATGAATGCGCCCATCAGTTCCCGATTTCATTTTTGTCTTCTAATTAGCTAATGAATTTATTGTAATATCATCAGTGTTGAGAATCGTTTCAACATAATTTATCACTTATGTAAACTAAAAATTAGCGTGTTATGTCCCTTTAAGTTTAGAATCACCAAGTACCTCCCTCTTATTTTGCTCAACAAATATTGAGTGCTAATAAGGAACATGGTCATTGGTCAAATCTGTTGGTATGGAATGACCTTGAAACTATACCATTCGCCATTTCACCAAAGCAGAGCTGAGGGAATTGTAAGGTCTCACCACCAAGGGGCAATAGTATTTTACAAACCCCAAATAAAGTCAAATCAGTATTTGATTGTTTTTGTTTATTAAAATTGACGCGCATGATATATTTATACTATTGCACAAATATGTTAGTCAATATTCTTTTTTTTGTCTTTGATATCATATGTTTATTTTTATGACAAAAAAGCTATGTCAAAATGTTTGTAACACGCACCTTATTCTTTATTTTAAAAAAGCTTACTTTTTTTTTTTTGAGGGGGCAGGCCAAAATTACTTTTCTCGATGGGTAAAAAAATCACAAACCAAAAATAATTTAAAAATATATGAAAAATTCCCAATGTAAAATATAAATGACCATCTTTATGATACATGATTTTTTTCCTAATGCAGGAGTTGTTTTAAAAATCATTTTAAGTTTCTCTTTTTCACTTTTCTGCACTTATGGAGTGATTTCAAAATAATATTGTTGTGCAGTGGTGTCACCTGTAAATACTACCACACCAAAAACGAAGATTGTCATCTGACCGTAAGTACTCACTCTACATAGACCTAGCAAATAGGAAGAGGTCAAATAGTCATCGGGAACATGAAAGGCTTAAGCTGCAATAATGTGAGGCGGATACAAAGAAATTGGAAATTTATTTATCCTAATAATTCAGAGATAAGTAGCCAGCAAAACCGAATAGAATGAATGCTGCCTTAACCCAACCCTAATTGCAACAGAATCATCCAACAGAATTGTATTAAGAATACCTTTAAAAACAACATATCAAAGTCTACTAAATCAAAGGAGTGGAACATACATTTTTAAGGGGGTAGAGGTTATACAGGGGTCAAATATGAAAAAGTATCAAACGCGCGAAAAGTATGCCAACGTGTCAGTAACATTTCCCAGGATTAAAAAAAGGTAGAGTTTGGCCATATCTGCCGGGTGTAGTTCAATAGTTTGATTCACAATAGGTTGCAAGGTCCCAATGGGGGTAAATTTTCAGATATTCCGTTCGTTATAAAAATGGTGTCAATTTGTTCCGTCTAATGGTACAGAACCCCGAATATACTGTTTGCACCATCTAAAGTATTTGTTTCATAATTGGAAATCGCAAAATTTGACTGGGGGCTACAGGTCTATGGGAGGTCACTAGTCCATAGCCTTTGGACTTCTTATATAGAAAGTTCAAACAAATAATCGGAACTACCTGCTGTGTGTCCCCTGGGGCTTATTATGGGAACAAAATTTAACTTTACACACCAGATCCGATCAAATCGGATCATTCCTATGAAATGTTACCCCAGGATGACCTTAACTGTTATGAGCCTATTGTAACTAAAACTATAAACTGGTAATAGGGCAAACTATAAACCTTTTTTTAAACCTAGGAGTAGCCCAATAATTGGGGTTAACAAATCATTTAAATCAATTTGAACAATTCTAATTGTTTTACCCCTGTACAAGCTTTTCCCCCCTTATTTTCTACATGTTCCAGCTAGGTTGCTTTTGGTAGACTTTTATATATTATTTTGGACTATTTCAGAGTATATTAACACCAAAATTGGTTTCTGTTCCCTTTGTGTGGGGTCAAATCATACAATGATTGGACTAAAGTGTGAACAAATTCCATTAATAAACCTGTATGAGTTCTATTAAGTAACCAAAAAGTATTGTAGTAAGTCCACAATTAGGCTTATCATCCATAAAAAAAATCAGGATACTATATCTTAGTAATTGATGAAAATAACATACCACCACAAAAAAGATCATATCCCAAACCAGTAAAAAGGGAGAGCTACAAATATATTTTTGGGTGCCGCATTATTTTTTTTTGTGGTGTGTGATACAAAACACCTAAATATGGTGAATTTGCATTTGGGTACTCAATTCGAGATTGATCTGTCTACCAGCTATTGATTAAAAGCAGAATACCTACTCTCACATGGTTCACTTGGAATTGGGCTAATGAAACATGAAGCATCCGATCTTCAGAGGGAATGTTAAGCTGTCGGTCCATGTACGAGACTCACAACCTGTACCTGTACAGATCGCAGCCAGGTGAATAAGCAGTAGGGTAAAACCCCTGACTGTTTGCAATCCACCCCAGCCTCAAAGTGGGCCATGTTAGGAATGTCCCCGTATATCATGGATCACACGGCCCCGGATCAGTTGAATGAATCCTGACACCACCAAC
>JAMKCH010037102.1:0-14975 GCA_023653785.1 Ophioderma brevispina
ATGTTGTATGTTTTACACCAAATGTCTATATAGGGGTTTTTTGGGATGCTCAACTCACATTATAGGATTAAAGCTTGAAAATATCAGAAAGTATATAACACACAATGGAATGTTGTGGCAACCCTCTATTGTCCAAAGTGCTGCCTACTAGGCAGCCGGTCGGGGAGTACCTGTGAAGTACTCCAGAGGAGTAGCTGAGTGGTACCTGCACTACTGGTGGCTTACACGGGTACTGTCAATCCCCTAGCAGGCAACTGCACGAGTGACACTATCTGATCGCGTACTGCCTAAGTAAAACAATTGCTATCCTACCCAGTGGCTTGGGGGTACTCACAAAGTACTTAGTGTGAGGGACTGGATGCCAATAATGCATCAAGGGGGTCAAGGGGGTACCCTTAAAAGTTAGAGCTAAGAGTAAACATGGAGTAGCCTGAGTATGGGTTACACGTGAGTAGGAATCTACGAAGGAACCCCTACTGCACCTTAACCCCAAGTTGGTTTCATCGGACTTAAACTCTTCGAAGGAGACATGAAAAAACATACGGAACATGCAGGTTATCGCAGTATCCCTTGCTTTCAAGGTTGGAGGAAAAAAATATTATATACGTCATTCAATATTCTGTTCATTGAGTGGTTAAAAGGGACCCCATGCTCAAATATAAATATACCATTCTGCAGAAAAAAGACTATTTCGGCTCTCAAAAGATCTATTTACGGCTCTCAAAAAGAAGAAAAAATTTTACGGCTCCCAAAAAAGATATTACGGCCTTCCAATTTCCAACAATGTCGGCCATGTGTAAGCATGATCATCAAAACAAATTGTCAACCTTGAATACAGGCGGAAATGCAGTGAGTGACGGTACGGCTACAAATCAGCCAAGATTCAGAGCGTTTAAGTGATCAGACATGACATAAAGTGTGAACAATAAAAAGGAAGATAAGAACAGCCTTGTCATGTTTGAAGGTGTTTAGTCTGTAAGTAGGCTGACGACAACACTGCAATATTGACTGCCGGCAGGGGTCAGTTGGTAGGCTAGCGCTCGGCTATAGGGCTAGGGTAGGCTTAGCTAGGCTACAATCTCAATTTTACCTATTTTTTATTAAAAGTTTTTTGAACGAATCGAAGAACAATGAATATATGAATGACGTATATAAAAACAATATATACGGCCTTTATTCGAGCCTCCGTTCAAACTGATGGTCCTGGTGACTTCAATAGGGCTAGTTTAGCACTATTGCAGTCACCTCGGGTCCATAGTGTTAACAAGAGTCTCTCACGTCAGTATATATTTGTCTACTAGAATTCTTTCATTCCCTGGAAGTTCCCTAATGGAAAAAGTAACATTGGCATTTATAACATAGAACATGCTGAAATGAAAATGTGGTGAAGAAACCTTTGTAAACTCTCATGATAACATCTGCTTCATTGATCATCTATAGGATGGTTTGTGCAAACTGATCGACATACCATCAGAGTCAGTATCACTATTTGCATTCACTTCTGTACATTCACACTTGTGTTTTGGTGCCATTCTACAAAAGTAAGACAGGACAGTATTCATTTTGTCAGATGTAAAAGTAAACACAACAAATAAATACCCACAGATTTCAACAAACAACCCTTTCAGTACTTTTCATATAAAAAAAAAGAAAAACTATTCAAGGCCATTTTGTGCAGGACATACAGCATTGAAAGGAGATTTTGCAGAAAGAAAATACAAACTTTATAATCTGCGTCTTACCTCTGTGCAGTGCTGTCATAACATATTATGCCCGTGTCAAGAGAAATGCGTCTTTGTCCATGCGTGTGATGAAAGCGACGTTGCTCAAGTCAAGCACAGTGATTACTCTTGCGGACAACAAATGTTTGTGCCAGAATATTTAAGCTGCAAATTCTCCTTTCATACCTACAAAATTTGGGAAGAAACTTCCTAACACACTATCACACTGCTCTATATACCATCTAGATGCATTGTGATTGTTGAAAGCGATATGCTTAAACTATCAAATTTTCACAAAACTTTCATTCCCAGGTGCAATAATTGGCCACAAAAATACGCACAATCTTGCCTCTGTCGCATTGTACACGGGATTGTTTCTCCTCTGAACTTTTCTTCCCTTTCCTCAGATGAGATTTTTTCTTCTGTATATTAAAAAAAAAATAGGGGAGGGAGGGACTGAGGGAGGGACTGAGGGGGAGGGAGGGAGGAGGGCTGAGGGAGGGACTGAGGGGAGGGGCGGGAGGGACTGATGGAGGGGAGGGCAGGATGAGGGAGGGGAGGGAAGGAGGGAGGGAGGGGAGGGAAGCGAAGGGAGGGAAAGGGGACCTGAGTGAGGGATGGGGAGGGGATGAGGTAGGGGAGGCCTGAGGTGGGTGAGGGGAGGGACTGAAGGAGGGAGGGGAGGGACTGAAAGAGGGAGGGACTGAGGGAGGGGAGGGAGGGGACCTGAGGGGAGGGAGGGACTGAAGGAGGGAGGGACTGGGGGAGGGGGAGGAGGGCACTGAGGAGGGGAGGGACTGAGGGAGGGGGGGTGGGTGTGGTAGGTGGGTGTGCACAGGTGGGTGTGGTGGTGTGGGTGTGGCTGGCGCGTCAAATTTCTTTTAACAAATGGCAAGCGCTAGTCTGTTGAATGCGTTTGATTTCCGTTGTCAAGGTGTTGCAACACTCCCGAGTTTCCGCTCGAGTGGTGCGAATTTTGTTTCGGAATTACTGTGCCCACCACACTATATAGGTGGGCACAATAACACTTACTCTGAAAAGTCTGGTCCAGCATCAGGATCACATTCATCAGGAATGATCCCTGGCAGGTCTTGTGGAAGGATGGTCTTTCTCCGGTAAAGGCGGAATCGTGATCGGCTGCAACAACATCAAACAGGGCATCAGTTTTCCACTTTGTAACAGAGTGCTTCATGTGGCCTACCACTGCCCATGTAAAAACAAAACATGTAGAGTAATAGGCGTGAGTGAAATATGTTCCATTTAAGTTAAAGGGGCATCAAATATGAAAAGTGACACTTTGGAGACCATGGTTAAATTGTTACCCACTATGCATTATCTCCTTACGCGGACCTTGGTTTTGTAAAGCGGGTGGTTAAAAAAATTCAACCCTATCCCAGGTTAAGGCTACTCATCTGGGACTTGCTGCCTCATTCGGGACTAACAGTAAACCCCGGATAACAGTAAACTGGATAAAACCTTAAAATCCTAGATATAAAGAGCTTTGCACTGGATAGGGCAGTTATCCCTAAATATCTAAGATTTACTGGCATGGGGGGGGGAGGAAAAAATAACTAAATCTTAATAAACATAACTGCCAACATTGAGAACCCAAGAATCGGAAATAATGTGCGCACACAAACGCCTCATCGTGGAATTGGAAAAGGTACCATAACTTCTGAACTATCAACTGGGAGACCTGATTGCGGGGTCATTCTGACTAATTTCTGATCAGGAATCCATTCCAGACTGTTTCTTTTTTTCATTCGAGGTCATCTTAACATGAAAAAATTCAAGATGGCCGCAGCTACCATATTAAATATTTTCATTGTTTGGTTATCTTTAGACCCAATCAACTAGCAACACAATTGAAGTGTGTTCTCGGGGTGGTAATTCATGGCCAGATAAACTTATTCCTGGGGTTCTGCTTCGTAGAATGGCCTTCACCCCAAATCCCAAATATGTAAAGTTTGTGCCAATATTTCAGTTTTGTTGGTGTTGTTTGTAAGAGCTAAAAAAAAATGTGAGACATGTTCGCTCTCATAAAGTCCAAACCCAAACATCCATTATATTCCTATGATTTCACAGGGTAAATGCTTGCTTCTGTAGCACATGGACACTGCACTGAGTAGTCACATTAAATTTGTGGAGTCATACCTGAAGGTTGGGTTGTAAGTCTTGTATCAATCCGTTCCTTGTTCTTTTTTCTCCTTTATTTTTCCGCAGTTCATGGTCAGAGTACGTCATGGGGAAGCATTGTAGTTATGGGGCCCTCCCAACCGTATGTTACTAGCAGCTCATGTGACCTTTAGCTTGCTCTTCCAGTTGCAGTGACTATCATATTCAACTCTCAAGTTATCCATCCCCTTCAAGTTTGATTGAGTTGAATGATTTGCATCATAAGCACAAAACATGGACCCAAAATGAAAATTTACCTCAAGAAGACAGGCATAGGAGCATAAAAATGAAAATCCTGAAAAAGGACCAGTAGTACATACAGTAAAGCGTTTAGGCTGGAATTTACCGACTGAGCAAAAATTTCCAGTAGACTACATATCTAATTACCTATATAACATTAAAATGGCACTTTTATTGACTAGATGCAATGAAATGCATTGCAATTTACTTATGTGCAATTCCACACTAACCTAATCAAAGAGTGAAAAAAATCATATTATGATTAAATAGTCCAAAGAAAGCTGTGAAACTTTACACTTGATACTGTACACAAGTTTTTTGTTAGTATTCAAGTTAATCCACCATGAAGGTGCAGCAAGAAAATAATGGTGTAATTCAACATTTGCAATACTTTAAATTTCTATCCCATCTGACTATCAATTAACTCAGACGTTTAATTCTTCGGTCTATACAATTGTACTTGCACTGTAGAATCACAATGTGGATCACATGTGGTGCAGTGGATCAACACTCACCTCACAAGCATTAAGGTTGTGGGTTCGAAGCCCCAATGCCGCCAATGTGTTGGGCACTTGGGCCAAGGCAGCTTACCTCGTTGCCTCTCTCCAACCCAGGAGTATAAATGTGGAGTGTGAGATAATTTTGGTTCGATCCCACGTCAAATTGATCTAGACGTCATGCGCAGTCATAACATCTCAGCCAAATAAAAGAACTGTATATAGAGTGTGGCCTGACGTTTCGATCCTAGCAGGCATTCTTCATCAAAGGCAAAACTGACAAAACAACAGAGAAGACAAACCATATATACAAACAAGGAACAACAGACAGGAACCATGCACAGGGAGGGGTAAAGGCGGGAGAAAGCTGAAAAAAGAGAACAATGAAAATTAATGAACAAAGATCAGTGACTAGTACCAAAATCCGTGGGGCTGATAAGTGGAAGGACGGAGAGTGATGTGCAAAGGGACTTGGAGAGCCTGCTGAAAAAAAGAACAATAAGAGTTAATGAACAAGAGGATGGGTGGTAATGACCAGGAAATCAGTAGGGCATGGGACAGGGTAAAGCTGAAAGAGAACAATGGGACATGAGTAGGCTGAGGAGGGAAGAGATGATGATCAAAGGATGGGGCAAAGAAGACCGGGAATTGAGAAACATGAAAGAGACAAAACAAGCATAATATAATCATATAACAAAACAAAGCATAATGATAATTGAAAATAATAAAATCTAGTGACCAAAACCTCACAGCCTAATAATCATAAGGCATGGTAAAAAAGTAGGCCTACAGAGAACCTGAAACGACGCTGAAAGGGGGGGGGGGGTTAGTTTTACATTTGAGAAAAAAAAGGACCTAGTCCGTTTCCCTTCCTGGATGTTTGAGACCATGTGGCTGGATTGTGAGTAGAACGCTTCAATCCACTCTGTTCTCTGCTGAGACGAGACAGTGTCGGGGCGGTTGCCAAGAGTTTCAATACCCGTAGAGCATATCAGAATACTATGGTAGGTAAGTTAAGTGCGACCCCCCGGTGTTTCCCACTTGCCTGGTTTTGACTGTGGACCTATGGCCATATAAAGCATCTCTTCAGATGAGTCCTAAGAACACTAACTGGTACTTCCTCTCCTCCAATTGGTAACAGGTTCAATACATCTTTTACTCTTTGTCAAGTTTTAATATTTAGGTATTGTAATTTGTACCTTTTTAGACACTGTGCTAGATGTTGATGGTTTTCATTTTCCCCTCTGCTAACATCACGCCTGTGTAGCTGTTTGTCCTCTCTTGCCCTTGTCGAATGAAGTAGAGCAATCAATTCTTCACTGCAGAAAAGGACTAAATAAATCAAGGCAATCAAAGTAAAAAATCCCAAAATTCACAAATAACTCAGAAGTTCAGAGGGGAGGGAGGGCAGGGAAAGGCAGGTGGAGGGGAGAGAGGGATGGCCGGCAGAGAGGGGAGGACGGACTGAGAGAGGGAGGAGGGACTGAGAGAGGGGAGGGAGGGACTGAGATAGGGAGGGAGGGACTGAGGGAAGGGACTGAGGGAGGGAGGGAGGGGACTGAGGAGGGGGACTAGATGGAGGGGAGGGGGGACTGATGGGAGGGGAGGGAGGGACTGAGGGAGGGAGGGAGGGACTGAGGGAGGGATGGGATGGACTGAGTGAGGCGGCAGGGACTGAGGTCTGGGAGGGACTGAGGTAGGGGAGGGAGGGAGGGAGGACTGAAAGAGGAGGACTGAGGGAGGTAGGGACTGAGGGAGGAGGGACTGAGGGAGGGAGGGGACTGAAGGAGGGAGGGACTGAGGGAGGGTGTGGGCCTGAGGTAGGGGAGGGACTGAGGGAGGGGAGGGTGGGTGTGGTAGTTGATGTGCCAGGTGGTTGTTGCTGGTTGGTTTTGGCTGGCGCTGTCATAATTTTCTTAAACAACTGTCACACTGAGGCGGTTGACATTGGCGTAGTGGATTTCCGTTGTCAGTGTTTGTCCACATCCCGAGTTTACGCTCGAGGGGTGATAATTTTGTTTTCAGAATTACTGACGTACACTATATAGGTGGGCACAATAACACTTACTCTGAAAAGTCTGGTCCAGCATCAGGATCACATTCATCAGGAATGATCCCTGTGCAGGTCTTGGGGAAAGGATGGCTATCTCCGGTCCAGGCGAATGTTGATCCGGCGCCCACATCAACAGCACATTTTTTCCCCTGGTACAAGTGCTTCAGTGGCCTACCACTGCCCATGTAAAAACACAACATGTAGATAAATATGAGTGCGTGAAATATGTTCCACAAAAAAGCCAGAAATAAGGGAAACGAGAAGGTCGAAGGGGTTTAAGTTAAGGGGCATCAAAAATGGGAAAAAGTGGACAAAACAAAACTTTTGGGACCATGGTTAACATTTGTCCAACGTATGCATTTCTCAGTACGCGGACCTGGTTTAACGCGGGTTGGTTAAAAAATATCAACTTATCCCAGGTTAAGGCTACTCATCTGGGACTTGCTGCCTCATTCGGGACTAAGTAACCCCGGATACATACACCCTTGATAACACCTAACCCTAGATAAAGAGCTTTGCACTGGATGGGCATGTTATCCCTAAATAATCTAAGATTTACTGGCATTGGGGGGGGAGGAAATACCTAACTCTTAGATACATACCTGCCACATTGAGAACCCAAGACGCAGAATAATGTGCGTCATAAACACCTCATCACGAAAGCCTTTATGGGTGGTGTTTATTTCTGATCCACTTTTAAGGGCCTCTAGTGGAGTACACAGGGGGCAAAGTCCCATCCTGATTTACTGGGTTTTTTGTGTTTTTTGATCTGCAGGAAGGGCCTTCAGGAGCCCAATAAAGATTCAGACTTTTTCTGGCTATTTCAAAATAGGGATGATCCTATAAAACAGGGAAGATTGGCAGGTATGAGATAAGTATGTAGGGTTTACGATTAAACCATGTAAAAATCCATACTTACTTGTAATTGATAAACATGACAGTGCTGCTGCTGCAAGTTCTATAGTGTATTCATGCTCATTGAGTATGCCTGTCAATCCCTTTTGATGGTTCCAACCATCCTCTCAAAGCGCCCACCTGTTGTTGGTTGGTTTGTTGCTTGCTTAGTTGTTGGTTGGTTGATTAAATTAATTTTAAAAAAAAAAAACAATGATAATCAATATCAGTGGATTATTAAACAAGGTAATTGCAATGTAATTAATCCTTGTCATGATCTTTGACCTTTCCACTTGACCTTTCACCTTGTCAAACCCATATGGAAGACCCATCCAAAATACAGTTTTGTAAGCATTTACAACGTCGTGTACGTTGTGTATTTCGTTTTATGTATTCATTCTTCATTCGATAACTTTATTTTTCATTCAGAACTGTTCATATGATACAAATACAAAGCATAATGATCCAAAACCAAGTATTTAGACAAGAAATAACAAGTCATGATCATTTACTATTGATAAAAACCATAGATAATATGACACAGAAATTTGTAATCAAATAAGTCAGGATCAAGATATAATATTGATAAAATAAGGCAAAGCGTGGCCATAATAATCAATAGTCTATACACAAAAATGGAATAAAGGAACTAGACATGTACTACTGGTGCTCAAAGAGCACTAACCTTAGGCGTTTGGAAGTTGGGCCCACATGACCTTTGACCCGAAATTGTGTGGCGTGTTCTGACCAAGTCGAGTGATTTATAGCAATTGATTTGTGCAGAAAAGCAAAAGATGGTTAGGGCGACTTGACCTGTAATGACTCTGTGTGACCTTTGACCCCAATATGTGTATACCACGTATGAGCCTTGTGTCAAGTGGTTCTTGTGACCCAAGTCCCTAGCGATTAGGGATTGATTTGTGGCAGAAACATCAAAAAGGAGGGTAGAGCGACTGATCTGTAATGACCCCTCCGTTGACCTTTGACCTCAATACGTGAACACCTTGTATGAACACGTGGATCAAGGGTTATGTTTTTTTTCTGACAAAGTTTGGTTAAGATCAAGCCGTGTAATACAGTAGCATTTTGAAATATGAGAGGGATAGAGAGACTGCCCCTTTTTTACCCCTAAATGACCTTGGATTCAAAATCTGTTAACACCACCATAAAATTTTTACCTCGGGCCAAGAAAAAGTGTGCATTTGCCCTCTTGTGTCCTGTCCTTTAATTTTGTGGTGGAAGTGGATTGAGCAGGAAAATTGCTCTATTCTCTTTTTACCGGTATTTTTGTAATGCTTTTGATGTCTAATTCACACAATGGAGTTCTTAACCTTTATATTATGAGTCATTATCATTGGTCAAGTTTTACACAAACCTGTGGGGACCAATCCATATTCAGTGTGAATCATCCCTGCATGGCACACACTTTTGCTTTTTAAAAAATAGAGTTATTTGAACGCATATTGTAAGTCAGCAAAGCTCTCTCTACCGACACAGCACTGGTAAAAGTGTGCCCCTTGTCTGATTCAGTTCTAGGGGGTTCTGTAGGGACAAAAAAAGTCAAATTGAATCATCTGCAACTGCTTCCCGGTGCCGCACTTTTATCCCGTCTTGAACGCACTCATCTCCCACAACCTTAACCCAGCAAAATCTGTAACAACAAATTTGAAGGCATTCTCTCAAGCAGTAATATTACAGCTCTGTAAGTTGTATAAATTACAATATACCCTCTCTTGAGAAAGAGAATTGGCTAGTTTTTTTAGACTCCGATTCATAAAAACATGCAATTTACTCAGATTCAGTGCAACATTAATAACACTGCAAATGTAACTGGATTACAGTGGTAATATCCGCAATATAAAGAACTGAAGAGAGAAGCAGGGACAGGCACAACTTTTATTATTACCTACCTTGGAAAAGTGTCGACCAGTACCAGCCAGGTTAACCTTCAAGTTTGGTTCCCGAGGATGTTCATATTCGCCAAAGTCTACGCCAAGACGTTGGAAGGTCTTTGTAATACTTGGATTCGGCTTGTGTGTGCAGCTTTTTGCGATTTGCTGGCTGAAATAGAAAGGACAAAATGATGGGAAACACATAATAAAACAATCATAATAATAACATATACAAAATAAGCAAATAAATATACAAAACAAAGCATAAATACATATAACAAAACAACGCATAATATAATCCATAACAAAAGCATAAGATAACATAATAAAACCAAGCATAAATATAAACATATAACAAAACAAAGCAATTGAAAAAATAATTAAAATATAGTGCACAGAACCTCAAGCCTATAATCATAAGCATGGTACAAAGTTATGACGGCTCATAAGCAGCCTATAGTAGTGGTACCGAATTGTTCTACCTTCTGATTCCATCATCCCAGTAATAACTATATAAAATCTAAAAAAAAGATATTGGTGATTCATGCAAATCCAGGACAACCAAAGTGGTCAAAACTTTGCTATCAGAAAAACTATTACTTTTCTCTATGTACCCTGTGAAATCTTAGGCTAAAGGTGTTTAGGTTGGAAGTTATGAGCGAAAATATGCCCCCATTTGGTCCTACCATATTAATTTTACACTGTTCACAGCAAAGATCCAAATCCGTTGTATATCCAATCACGTTTTTAAGGCTTGTACCAAACGGATTGAATGTCAAGGCGCAACAATTTACCGATGGAGTTTGGGGTGAAGTCCATTCTCTCAAGATGACAACTTCATCTACTAAATCATGGGCCGTCCCCTTTAAGATGTCACTGTTGGCAGTCCACCCTTTTTAACAGGGTGCCAGTTGGAAATCCTAGAATATCAGTTAAAGGGTGGGGCTGACAGTTTGCAGTATAAAGGGTGCCTCTGTAAAAGGGGTGGTCAAATTATAAAGGGGGGGGTCAAAACCCCACTGCCTACTATGGTTCATTACTTGTACCTCCTGTGCTAATTTGTGATATGCCAACAAAAATATTAATATTAATATGTAATAATGCGTCACTTTTATTATCTGACAATTGGCAAATCTGTGATGGAATGTATGTTACTGTTTACAGGTATCACAATATTGCCAGTTGCGATTGATAAAAGGGTGGGGTCCGAAAATTTCAGTATAAAGGGTGGGCCTCGGTAAAAGGGTGGGGGTCAAAACCAGGGTGGGGGTCAAACCCACCTCCCCTATGATGTTAAATATATACTAGTACTTATATCGGGTCATCACACTTCTGAGCATCCTTTATAATAATATTAAGCATTTATATAGCGCTTATCAAAGAACAACAGCGCTGGACAGAAACATGCAACTTTGAGTGCAGCAACTAATACAGCGCCAATTGCAACATTCCACAAACATGACCGAAACCACATACATTAAATTGGACAAGGAAGGGGAAGGAAGTCCATTTTTAGAAGCATGGAGGAAACCGGAGCACCCGGAGAAACCTGTGTTTTTTCAAACAAAATCCCCAAAAGTTGTACAGAATTTTTCCTCGTTGACCATTTTATTTATGCTAGCCTAAGTAACTAAGTTTAGTACACAAACACTACTCAGGGAATGCCACTGTGCCCCTGGCATGCATCCTCAGATTTTTACAGAAAAGGAGGTAGCATATAAAAAAATTACAATCCTTGACCTCTATGCAGTCCATGCTTTTGCCAACTTTTCCTTATAGTAGCCAGCCACCATCAAAATGACAATACTCGCTTGAATCTGTAAGTCAATGAAATATATTTGGTTTTAATGAGAAACAGATGCAACAGCAGTCAGTGCCCAAACTGCCTGATTTGAAACGTTAAAGAGATGCTATATCGTGTTAGAGTCAAATACATACCAAGCTTGTGATTTCATCAATTTGTGCGGCATTTTTGTGATCCCCAGCCTCGTCCCCCCCCCGACTTATACCTAAAGATTTTTGATATTTTTATCATCAGAACCTTAGTAATCCTGTGGCACCAAATCTTACGTGGCCAACTCGGCGTCTCGGTCGCATCTGTAAGAAATTCGCTATTTTGTATTGTAAACGGACAGAAAGTACAGCACAAGTAGCCTATGGGACCGTGGGGAACGAGCAATTGCTCATACCACAAAACCGCAAGATCGGCTCAGCCTCAAATTTTGGATAAGCTTTTCTTCTCAGGATATCTATAATCATGATAAAAGAGAAGGTGCTGAATCACGAATTCCCCTTTAAATTGGGTGTGCAATAGGCTCTGACCCTAAAATTAGCCTAAAGACATAGAAGGCTATGGATCTCCCCAAGGCTCATGCACCTATCAAAAAATTGCCCTGGCCCCAAGTACCAGGGGGATGCTAGACTTAGCCCCGAGGTGTGTTTTTTGTTTTGGAATGTTCCACTCCTCTGCCATGTCCCGGCCCTGCGGGGCACCATTTTTAATGTCAAACCCTGACCAAGTCCCGCGCCTGGAGCCGGCAAAGTCGAACCCGATTGTGGGATTCACTTTTGATTAGCAGCTCAACTTCAAACTTGTTATTGTACTATTGCCGTACTACGTTATATTACGTTTTTGTAGAAACTTGCATTTCCGTTTGTCCCGCCCCAAAATGACCATTTTTTTTGACATGCGTGAACAAATCCCGGCTTAGCCAGTAAACACAACCGAGGTAAAAAAAAGGATCAACTCCCCGTCCTATCAGGTAGTACAAGTCCCGCCCATCCCTGGGTAAAACACCCCCCAGGACCGTGGCATTTTTATTTTTGATAAGGCAAGTACATTTTGGTATACTCTCCATCTCCATGACTCAACGGGGAACAGAAATAGTACTAGGACAAGATATGGACCAGGATTGTAAACTAGAGCTGCTTTTTTTACAATTCCTTTTTTGATGAATAGCTGTCCACATACACGCAAGAGTTGCTGTGTAACATGCATCTCCTTTGCACGTTGTCATGGTTCTGCCTGGCGGGAAAGTCTAGACGCAGAGAAAAGGAATTTCGGACTAGACTACTCTTAGGTAGTCATATATCTATTCATACTACTAAAACATTATGATTAAGTTTCCCGGATTAATTTAACATTGACCAAGACTCGTCATGATCTAGTCACAATAAATTTGGCCTTCACATGACGTTTCGTTAACAGTATGCCTTAAAGGTGCTTGGTTCCGATTGAGGCATTGTGTTCTCTACTTGATATGAGAGCCTGCACTGCACATATACAACCTATTTCCAATAATTGTAACTTAGGGCATCATCTTTTAAAATTTTTTTTTTTTTTTGGACTAACTTCTTTGTTGCCATAAGTTACAACTGTTCTGTGGAGTTCAATGCCATTTAAGGTTTGAGATGTTTGAGATATATATTTCCTAATAAAAAGAATAAAATATTTTTTCTTTTGACATACATAGCCTCTCTAGAGTTGTAGAATAAATTGTCTTACCAATTTGTAACCGTTGCTACAATTTGTTCCCAAAAGTGTTCAGTCCATGTACACGAAGCTGCCCAAATTGTGGGCTCAATGTAACACAACAAGGTTAAGTTTTACCTTAAAATTTCATAATGGTGAATTTTAAATCTGGAAACATGGTTATCACATGATGTAGATAAAGGACTTTAAAGATCCAAAATATACGTTTTATTTTGCAATGATAATATTAAGCAATTTGCAGCTGTAAAGTTAAAGCAGAAGCTGCTGGTAGCTTGGCTGAATAACATTTCACTACACACAACTCGTCATGACTAGATAGCTATGATAACCGCAGCCATAAAAAATTAAGACTATCTAGTCATGATCATCAGGACTATACATATACACTCCATCAAGTACTGTGGGAACAACCTTGCGTTTTTTGATGTAGACGCATTAAGCATGTTGCAAAAGCCCTATTCATACGTGTCTAATATTGATGTGTTAACCCACTACAAAGGCAGATATTTGTTATATTGTGGTGATGAAATGGATTTGAGGGCTCAAATTTCAGGACGAAAATGAGAAAAAATATGTGCTTTAATCTGATAATTACAATCGATACTACTCTACTTCCGGTAAAATCGGGGGCCCAAAAGACGAGCGGACCACGCACCTTTAACAGTCTTATGTGAGTGATTAAGTTAATGGCAGACTTGATTATGTACAATATGGAGGAGTCATGTTTCAGCAGGATGAGTCATGTTCAGCAGGAATATTTCATGAATGATTAAAAGTTAAATAGTTCCCATTACCATTTACTCTTCACGTATAAGGTCGCGACCCACAGGTGCGCCTGTTGACGGATAGAGACCCAGAGATGTAATTTCGTGCTGCCCTGCGTTGCATAAAATGGACGATGGACTTTGATGTAAATTCGTATCTCTCCAGTCGACTGCAGATCGGATTAACTTTTTTCACTGAGGATTCTTAAGCAAGGACTAACCGGTCCATGTTTTTGGTTTAGCTTTCCACCCATTTCGGGATGAATTTAGTATTCTGCCACCCACTTAAAATTCGGTTTATTCCGTTTAACGTTGCCGAATTCGTAGCCTTGGCAGAATACTATTCTTTCCCCCAATGTTCGGTACTGGCGGTTACGACTTCTAACCGTAAATGCAGCACGTGGCAATTATTGTCAGATATTTCGAACAACCACATACTACCATAGAAGTCGATGTCAACAATGAAATTCCTATGCCATGAGTGTGGAGTCAAAATTTCATCTAATTTCTCTGAAAATGATAACAGCTTGCAATAAGACATTTTGTAGTTTAAAGGCCGACTCGGAGATTTCCTCATGAGGGCGCACTTTTTGTTCACACAAATCATTTTTTTTGCATATGCATGATAAGCTTGTCATACACTGTGTTAAATCACTTGACTATTAGAACTCACTGCCCTTCATATAAAATCCAACTTTGTTTAAATTTCCGGATCTGAAATTTTCGTTATACACGACCGGTATCCTATGGTACTGTTATACTGTGCATAATAATTACTGCATGAAACGCAAATTGATTCACCTGTACCTTTCGAATTAAGTATTTTAATGACTATTTTTAATTCTGGCCAATAAGTATATATTTCAAAATCCTGATGCCTTTAATTCATATTAATTAAAATCTTCATGAGAAAATTTCAATTTCATACATCAATAAGCCCTTGTCGCAATTTTCAGATCAAGATGCATTTTGGTTCATATCCGCGATCTTTTGGAGATAAAGAAACGCGGCTACTGTACAATTTCGATGTGGTGAACTTTGACGTTTTCCAAAAAATTACTTAAACTCAGGCTCTAAACAGTTTGCCCTTGTCTATTGTTAATGTCATAAATGCCATGAAGGAATTGAGATCGTATAGTTCGTAAACCCGAGTTAGAGAGATTTTGTGAAAACGGCAAAGTTCACCAAATGAAATTGTAGAGTAGCTGCGTAACTCTCCAAAAGATCGTCATTGACTCTGAAATTG
>JAMKCH010037103.1:0-15675 GCA_023653785.1 Ophioderma brevispina
TAGCCAGTCGGCTCCTTAACTTCATGAGGTAAAAATTTAGAAGCGAGGGCTTGTAATAGGCTTAGCACGATTTGTAGTGCCTTTAGGCCTAATTTAATTGTGTCTGCCAATATTATCTTTTGCTTGTATCCTCCAATTTTTAAGGCTAGCTATGTACCAGTACTTACAATAAAATCACCACCATGCATCACATCATGTCGTCACAAGGCGATCATCCTTCATGATCTGCTAGTTGAAACAAATAACGACTGAATTATAATGCAAATAAAAACATTATCAAGTTTAGGCCTAGTCCAATGTTTGCCAAACTTGCTTCACCTTCATAAAAAATACATTAAAAAATTAGCGTATACACTCGGCCACCCATCAGTAAGTTTAAGCCTGTGAATGCAACAAGCCCCCAAAAGTGACATGATGCGACACAATTTTAAGCGATAAACTAGCGATTCACAGCTGCATTGCACATTTTATTTTTATCACCGTGCCTAGTGATTAATGATCCCATTACTCCATCTTTCTGGCCAGAACGTGTAAAACATTTACTCTGGGCCTAGCCCTGCGAATTTAACAAATTTCTGCCAACATGGCACACTTGTGAGTTACTTGTTGTGGGAATTGTCTATGACGCTACGCGCCCAGGTCATACCCATATGGGGAATGACTTTGGACTAAGAAAATCAAACTTATCAGATGTTTTTATTTGATTTCATTCTTTAAAAATTGTACTTATTAGAAACGCACTCGGAAAAAAACGAAATCACCAAAATTCAAATACATCCAACGGACAAAAATTCCAGAGAAGCGCCGATAATTACCGATTCTGAACAAAGCATGCAAACGGGCGAGAAATCCTCAAAACACAAAATTAGAGTTTGTAGCTACCAAAATAGCTAGAGAAACAACCCATTGGTGCTGAACAACACAATTTTAAATTCAGTTTTGAAACAAAATGCAATCTTACTCGCTAAATTTAGCAGTTCCTTACAAAATTACTACAGCGTGTGGAAACCTGCATGCCGCATTGGGCTTTCACAGACCGTATTACGAATCAATGCGACCGTCATACACTGTGGTGGGGGTCCTCGGGCTACCGCAGCGAAAAATATGCAAATTGTGCTTGAAGGACGACGAACTGGAAATAAAGAGACATACTAGGGTATTATTAGTTTTATTTCGGCAGATTTGGGTGTCATTTTTGATCCATTTTTGTGATTTAATTTTCAATTTCCTTTTGAAAAATTTAAAAACGTTTTCATTTTTTTCAAGAATTAAAAAAAAAACTTTTTCCAAAAAAAAAAAGTAAAACGGTCGGACGATGGTATACGGTCGGGCGGACGAGGACAATCAAACAATATTTTTTTTGGCCTTATGGTCAAGATCATCTTTAATCCTTTTTGATTCACGTAGTAAAGCAATATTTTCGTATTTCAATCGTTGGAGCTAAATAATCTACGTAAAAGGTTTTTTCTTATTTTTAAACAATGTTTTTAAGGAAACAAACATTATACAAAAGACTGTCGTAGCAACTGGACAAAATGTGTCCCAGAGATACTATAGTATGTGAAATCATGTTCCAAGCATAAGGAATTAGTTCATATATCTCACCCGGGGGGAACTCCCATTTTGGAGGTGACCGCATTTAAGGCATAAAGGAGACCCCAATTTCAGCATCGCTGTCACCCAAAGACCCCCTCTAGTTTGCAAATGTCACCCAAAGACCCCATATTTTTTAAATTTTACCCCCAAAACTGTACACAAAGACCCCTATTTTGGGGAATATTTTTACTCAAAGAGACTCAATTGCAATTTTGAGTGAAATTTTGCAAAATTTTTAGAAAATTTTGCAAATTTGTCACGCGAAAACCCCTCATTTTGGGGCATTTTGTCGGTCTCTAACCCCAACACCCCTATTTTTGAGTCATTGTCCCCGAATGACCCTGGGTTTTGAAGTGCCAGCCTTAAACCCATATCTATTTCATATGTGATTGCCCCCCCCCCGCCCCGCCCCCGATCTCTCAGTGCTACAATGTCAATTAATAACACTTTGATGTTTTGGTTGGAAGATGAACATGAGCTGGCAACTAAAAGTTTATTATAAACATGATATACCCTACTTTAAGTTCACACAATAGTGGTTAACATTTGAAATTAACTTTCCAGACTTTAATGCAGGGTGTAAAGATATAGGCACAAACGCGAATGCGGAAAATGTTTTTATTTCATTTTTAGGTTATTTTTAATTTAACCTTATGTGCATATGATGATCTTACTTTATTTTACCATTCTATGTCTATTCTGTGTTGCAATTGGACGTTGTTGAGTACTGAATAAAAATGAAATGAAATGAATAGGCTTTCAGATTTAAAATTTTGTAATAATTTTGTATTTCCTTTATCATTTTACCTTAGAAAAAGCTGTTTTTCAAGAAAAAGTCTTCAATATTAGTTCTAACCATTTTGGCCAACATATCCCAGTCAGATCTCGAATGTTGTGTTATATTCTATTTATTTAGATAAGAAATAAGACGAAAGAAAAGAAATGCATCACACACCAAAATACATTTTAATATGACAACATTGCAACAATGTTCTTGTTACAAACAGAAATTTTGACAAGCATAAAATTGTGATAGGTCACTTTATTTCAACATATCACAAATTATGTTTTGAAATGTGATGAAGTGGGCAATTTTAAGAAAAGCTTCGATAATATATACCAAGGTCTGACATTCGGAAATAAATTGGCAACATTTCATTTCATGTTTGTTATTTATATGGTATATGGTGCCCTTTGGTTAGACATGCATTAGGACCAAAATGAGGAGTAGACGCGAAATGGTATTAGACGAAACTGCATGAGTCGAAATGGTTTTAGACAATCTGGTGATTTAGGGGGGGGGGGGCCCCCCAAAAAGTGGTCAGTGTAGACGAAATGGACATAGACGAAATGAGTTTTAGACAATCTGGGATTAGACCAAATGGCAGTAGACGAAAAAAAAATGGCATTAGACGAATGGTTTTAGACAATCTGGTGCTTAGACCAAAGGGGCAGTAGACGAAATGGCATTAGAGGACGAAATGGTTTTATACAATCTGATGATTATACCAAGTGGGTAGTAGACGAAATGGCTTAGACAAAATGGATGTAGACAACGTAGTGATTATACCAACTGGTCATTATACGAAATGGTATTAGCCGATGTGGTGATTAGGACTACATGGTATTAGTCTAATGGTTAATAGACAAAGTGAAATTAGAGTATGTGGGTATTAGACTATTTGATTTTAGACAAAATGGATTAGACTATCTGGATATTAGACTAAATGATATTAGACAAGTGGCAATCCCCGTTTTCAAGAGTCATCTGAAACTTCTCTCTTTGAGAGAGCTTTTATATGACTTTCTAAAGGCCATTGTGGGCAATGTGCAATTGAGATAAATCACTGAAATTCGGCAACAGCGTTAATGCACTCCAAGAAAGATTGTTTTGGATCACGGGCATCGGAATTTTCTCATGTTCATGGTGAGGGGACAATGGAAGGTAATAGGGCAACGAGAATTTCTCATGTTGCATGGTGAGGGGACAATGGAAGGTAATATTATTGGAAAAGCTTAACCCAATCCTTGCTGAAAATAAATCAAATTATTTGTCTGGTTTTAAAGAAATCCAAATAGTATATTTTTGTTCAGTACGACCTATTTGAATTTTTGAGGGAAAATGCTGAAAATTAGCCCAAAAAGTCCAATTTTAAATAGTGGTATAGCAAAAATATCTCTTTATTTTAATCCTTTTGCCATGTTTGGCCATATGAATTCACTTTGAGATATTTCTTACCGAAGCTTGGAACAACTTTAATATTTTTTTAAACCATGGTACAACCAGAAAGGTTATAGCCTGGTTGTGCTATTTCAGTCTTTTCACCCCATAACTCCCAAATTATTGGCGTACAACACAACAAACTATACGTATTGGAATCATTATGAATAGACGAACAATTTGATTATAACTTTCAAACATGAATGGAGCAAATGTAAGATTTCCCTATGTAACATTTCATTCCACTCCGCCGTGAATGAAACATGAGAAATCTGTGATACCGCTATAGTAAATTTTTACTCTGGTTATGCCCCACTCTGTGCCCAAATTCAGAGATTCATCATCGCAAAAGCACACTGTACAAATGCAATCAAATATAATTTTATAAAAAGATGGGCGTACTATAATAGTGAGAGATATTGTAATATGGGGTTCTAATAGCAAAATTATGTTCGGAGAATATATTGTCTCTTCCTCTTTGTTCATATATTTCCCTGTAGGAATTACTAAAATCATGTATTTTAATTTGGTTGTGAGGTTTTAGTTTGTTTTTATCTAAAAATCTCTAGATCTAACACGATTAAGCCATTTCATTTGCCATTTATTGATTGAGCATATAAAACTGTATTTCTTAGGGTCTCAAAGAGGAAAAGGATTGTCGCACACGTATGACAAAAAGGTATATGTATGCCATTTATGGTTTTTCTTTGTGTTATTTTTTTTTTGGTAAGCACGAGAAAATATGCCGCATTTGCCTCTATAAGGAATCTGTATTTGAACGAGCCCTAACTCTGTGCCAAATTCCAGAGATTATCATCAAATGAACAATTGACCCATAATTGTCACGATGTTGTCTACTAGTCAGACGAGTCTAGGTAAAAACACTCCTTACATACGTCATGAGTTTTTTTTTTTAATAGTAAACTACACCTACACCAACCTATGGTATCCATACTCGCTCCACACGTGCATAAAAAACACACACAAACACACACGCACCAGCACAATAATGAAACACATTGCACACGTGTTTCCCATCAATACAATACCATACAACGCACATTGACATAAAAACAAAACAAAAAGCTTAGGAAACAATTTGACTCTTACAAACAAATAGCAAATAAGTAAATCATGTGTAAATGAAATTAAACAAAAATAAAGATCTATATATATATTGAACATAATACCAAAATTAATGACATATTTAAGGATACGACTTACGTGCACCTTTTTCTATGTCCAACAGAAATCAAATGCATCTCTCTGACATATGTATAAGCATATCCCCCACTAGCATGTAGTCTAACACATTAATGATTCGAATGTTTCCACACGAATAGGTAAACAAAACTAAGTGTATGAACATCACACTACGTGCTTATGTTACCAGAAACCAGTTGCGCTTATTTTCTCAGTATACCATTTGGCGTTTGTGTATGTAACTAATTATATTACAAGAAACATGTTGGTGCTGGGCACCAATGTATGCCCCGCGCAATGGCAGACTTATTTAAAACATCCGAAAATAACCAAGAATTGAGAGATAAATAACATTTTCCAAACAAAAAAATGCTAGTGTATGTGACTTTTATTGAAAACTGATGGTATAAATAGTGGACGGAAAGCTTAACTCAAGTTCACTATACTCTTGTTCAAGTTTACTGTAGTACCTTAATAGTCGACTCGACCATCGTAACTGATGCCAGCTGTCAAGAAATTGTCAATATTTATGAATATGCAATGATATAACCAGGCACTGCTGCTGGCACTTCGCCCAACTGGCTAGCTGATATTTTACCCCACTTAAACAGGTGGAAATACAAAACCATGGACAGACCAATATTGAAATTTGTGATAAACACTGAAAATACAATCTATCTCACCCTGTATCATTATTTTACTTACACAAAAAACTATCTTGTGTTTGCATAAATATTCTTGCTATGTTCATCACAATCATTACGTAATTTTAGCACTGTTCATCATTTTCAATTGTCATGAAAATTGTTATGACCAAGGCTCTTCAGGCTTCAATACACCAAAATCTCCATGTCTGTCAGTTCTTCCCAATTTATGGAATCTCTAGGGGCAATAAAACTCGCGCGCGTTTTGAGCCGAGCAATAGTTTAACCATTGCACGGTACTATTACACGGTACTATTGCACTGCAATGAGCCTGCGGCTCGTGAAATGGAACATTCAAAATTTGTCCAAGTGATATATTTTTACTATTGCACGAATATAGGCAGTTAATATTCATATATACCAATTAACCCTGATGTGAAATACATGTACGGTGTATAAAAAGAAGTGGAAGAAGAAGACGTTGATGAAGATCCAAAAATGAACACGACGAAGACGATTATGGCGAAGATGAAGAAGATAAGAAGAAGAAGAAAAGAAGAAGGGAAAAGAAGAAGTTTCCCACGATATAATGTACTATATGAATTTAAACTATATGCTTGTTTTAGGCTAAGAATATACCAAAGTAATTATGTTTAACAAAAAGAAAATGGTGTTTTATAAATTTTAGTATTTTTACGAAGCTTTTTTTTCTAAATCGTGTATTAATCATTCACTGTATACAGGATTTCAACTATAAACAAAATGTATGATAGCATATAACTGGTTAAAGACAAAATCAGTGGTTCTTCCGAAAGATTAAAACATATTTGTAATTTGCGGGAATAGTTTGAAAGTGAAGGACAAGTGTGTAGAATTATCATAAGTTATTTTTTGCAACTGAAAATTGTCAGAAAAGGAAGAAAACAGTAGTTTTTGAATGTATGACTCGCCATTCAATTACATGTTGTAGTAAGTGTCCGTACGTACAGTAATGACTAAAATATCAGATTTTGTCCTTAATAGGTTGCTTTCAGTCTTATCACTTGAAGGGTGTGTTAGGATACTTATACTCGTTACAGACTTGCAAAAATCTGATTTTTATGATTTTTTTGATTTAGCAAATTTAGCAAATCACTGATGCCTTTAAGTTCTTTAAAATGATAAAATTGCCATAATGTATATTGGTAATGTATTGACCAATATAAGGGAAGAAGATGAGAGCTACGTAATATTTTCAGGATCGGGCAAAGGGTGGTTCAAAAGGGTTAGGCCACGATGAGGGGAGGTGGAAGTTATGAGATCTGGTAAGATTAAGAAGATTAGAGTTAAGTTTCAGGATATACCCTGTCGCAGCTGCGGAAGAAAAGCCTGTGTGAAATAATTAAGCTGAAATTGATGTCCTTGATATAGAAAATCTCAACTTTGTAATAAAATTGCGGATCTGGAATTGTCGTTATATACACGGTATCTTATGGCACTGTTATACTGTGCATAAATGTTCACTGTATGAACACGAAAAAATCTGATACATCTCTAACTTTGGAATTAAGCATTTTAGGTGACTATCATTAGTTCTATTATGACTATTTTAGTTACTACACAAAGAATATCGATTCGGACATCGATTGAAGTACCAACAGCGTTGCCACTTCTCGTCACTACAATTATTCAATAAATAAGAACTGCCTCGACCTCCTTGACAGTTCTGGCTTGGAGCAACTGGTTGACTTCCCAGCTAGAGAAGACAGCACTTTAGACAAACCTGTTAACAAACCGTCCTTCTTTATCAACACATGTTGTGGTCTTCCTGCTCTAAGTGATCATGATGTTGTATTTGGTGAGGTCAATGTTCATGCCATCAGAAGGAAACCAGTCCGTCGTAAAATCTTGTTGTGGAATAGAGCAGATCTGGATGACATCCGTGAGAGAGTTCATCAATTTTCTACGACTACACTTCCAAGTTACAATAATAATAATAATAACCAGTTTTTATATAGCACTTAATCCCTGTAAACAAGCTCAAAGCGCGGTTGACAATTATTATTATTACGCCACCTTCAAGGAAGTGGCACAATCATCTCACTTCATCTAGGAAGCTGCTGAAAGACATGCCTTACAAGCGCATAAGCCTATCAGCACCTAGGTTATAACATTCCCCATAACAGCTGTCCAGATTTCGCTTGGGTGGACGAGGCAATTGAGATTAAGTTTCGTGCCCAGGGACACAAACACGTTGACCACAGTGGGGCTCGAACTCACGATTTTTAACGGTCTAATGATCACGAGTCCTGTACTAACAAATGCCCAAGGCATACCTTTGGGCGACGCTCAATGGACAATATTCCTAACAGCTCCCCATTTTGCACCTGGGTGGGGAGAGGCAAGCGAGGTAAACTGCCTTGCCCAAGTGCACAACACATTGACCTCAGCGGGACTCGAACCCAGGACCTTCTGGTCATGATTTGTATCCACTGGACCACATGTGCCCCATATTCTCTTCTTCTACTCAAGTTGAGCACTTTGCTGATACCTTACAGAGCGAGCTTGAAAAAGTTAATGACGAATGTGTTCCTTCAAAGCTTTCATCTACAAGATTTATCCAGCCTTGGTTTTCTTCAGCAACTAAGCGTGTTATTTGAAGAAAATCTCATGTTTTCAAGAACGCTCGCCGTACAAACAAAGACAGAGATTGAAACAAGTTCAAACGCCTCAAGAAATAAGACTAAAAAAATGTCGTCAAGCCTAAAATAAGTTAACTTATGATATTACCCACAGTGATCCTAGCAGGAAAAGGAACAAGAAACTCGGTGTCTCGGTCAAGTCAAAGAGGTCAAGTCAAATTGGTGTGGCTCCATTGAAGGAAGTTGGTTTCTTCACTCTGACCCGAAAGTCAAAGCTAATATTCTCAACACGATGGAAGAATGCCCAGATCAGATTGTCCGCCTGTTCAAGAAAGGGAGCCACTCTTCTCCTGCCAACTACCGTACCATCTCCTTGACATCGTTTTTTGCAAGGTATGCGAACATATCATTCTCGATGCCATCATACGCTGCATGACTACAGGATCCTGTCAGATGCCCAGTATGGGTTCAGGAAAGGTCGTTCTTGTGATACTTGACTGATCGTCACCTTAGATGACCTGTAACAAATACCTAACCGATGTCATCCTTTTGGACTACGAAAAAGCTTTCGACAAAGTATCCCACCACCATCTTCTGTTGAAAATCAAGTACTATGGCATTCATGGCTGTACCTTCCAGTGGATCAGCGACTTTCTTCATTTCAGTACCCAAGTCTCGTTGATGGTCAGAAGAGCATGGGGACTAAGGTTACACCTGGCGTTCCTCAGGGCAGCGTATTAGATCCCTGCTTTTTTATGACATCAACGATCTCCCTCAGTGTGTAACATCTACCACTACTAGATTGTCCGATGAGGAAAGCATAGTTTACCATCAGATCTCTTCCACTGCTGATTCTGAGAAACTCCAGAAGGACCTGGATGATCTCCAAGACTGGGAATCAAAATGGTTCAATGCCAGCAGGTGCCAGGTCGTTCAAAGTGCCAACAAGAGGAAGCCTATTCCATATGTATACACTGTTCATGGAAGTGGTCAGCTCAACCAAGTACTAGTCCACCTGGATATTAAGCTCAACTTCAATAGCATATTGATGTCATCACCAAAAGACCCAATTGAACGAGAGCCTTCGCGTCACGTAATCTCAGCCACTGTAGCCAGAAGGTAAAGGAAGCTGCCAACACAATGTTCATCCGTCCATCTGTTGAATTTGCTTCTTCCGCATGGGACTCCCACACCTAAAGAAACACCAGGAAGGTAGAACAGGTTCAACGTGATTACCAGCGTACCAGCAGTGTCAGAAGAGTGGCCTACCCTAGAGGACAGACGCCGCAACTGCCGTTTCATGATGATGTTCAAGCTGTATCACAATCTTGTTGACATCAACTTGAAAGACTATCTTATTCCCCACTCTGCACCTACTTCCAGATTTCTCATTCCACACTCCAGCTCCACTGTTTACACTAGCTCGTTCTTCCTTCGCACCATCAGAGACTGGAATAGCCTTCCAATTGATGCACCTACGTATCCATCCTCGACAGCTTCAAGTGGAATCTTCAACAGATGTAGGCTTCTCATCTTCAGCTTTTTTACTTGCACCTTGTATATATTGCAGCTTAACGATTTTCCTATCATCTTTGGGGTGACGCATGTGCACACCACAGTGCGTCATTCTCCAGTCATTTGAAGTCTGCACTGCCAAGGAAGAGAGAGAGAGAGTCTAAAATCATAAGAATATAGGTTAAAGTCCAAAAAGGTAAATATTAGGGTTATGTTTCAGGATTGAGAGTCGGGCTAATACTATTACGATTAGACTACGGTGAGGGGAAAGTTATGGGCTTTTCTTAAGGCTTGGTGTAAGATGAAAAGTGTCATGGTAACGAGTACAGTTCAGAAGTTTAAAGGCTTACGGCTTTTAAAAAAAAGGTTGAGCTTTGCGCTGTTGCAGCTGCACGTGTTTTAAAAAGGTGCAGCTCTTCGTGTTTTTGCAGCTGCACGTGTTTTAAAACGGTGCAGCTTCGACAATGACTGTACAGTAGGGTATTCTAAAATTTAGTCAAATTAAGCATGGTAAGGGTTTGACAAGACTAGTGACCGACGAATGGCACACTGGCAGGACAACAGACAGACAAACTTAGTAGCCCAGGCTACAGACCATGTGCCCTTGTTATACCATATATATAATATTTTTCAACGGTTTCTAGACCAGTTTTTCCTGCTGAATCTGAATCCGATGGATGCCAGACAAAAAACCTTGAGCATTTTCGAAGAAACGCAAAACTTCAAAATGGCCACCAAAACACTAAAAACGCATATGTTAAATTCCTCAAAAGTTGTAATTTTTTGGCCTGTCCAGTCAAAACACCCATTGTGACCAATTAAAATATGATTCATTAACCACCTAATTAAGATATTCAATATGGCCGCCGATAAAACAAAGCATCTGATATTTATCTACTTTTGACCGTAGAATGGTAACTTGGTATATATGCCAATACTTTAGCAATCAATATATTAATTGAAACCATTATGAATAGCTTTCACCAATTTGATAATCAATCAAATCAATAAACCATTCAAGATGGCTCCAAAATGGCAAAATTCATTACTACATATAGCCAAGTGCTGCCATGTTTGTGTATATCACTATAACTGATTTAGAGCAATTTAAATATCATAACATAATCAAATTGATTGATATCTGCAAGATGCCATCCAAGATAGGCGTTCAATATGGCTGCAAATGTCAATCAGTAAAGGTCAGTAATTCATTCACGCTGTAGGCTAAAGATATATATTTTGTGGTTTTTAGTTGGATTGTCGCTTCCAAAAATCCTAGTAAGGCTATCTTAAGTGTCATTGAGACGTCAGTCATAAAATATCCCAATATGGATGCCAACGGACACCCCAAACCTACCAAAAACAAAGAAACATATATCTCTAGACTATTAGTGATCGAATTTTTCACCGCTTAGTAAGTGTCATTTCCAGCCATATTGGCTACCCATCTTGGATGGTATCTTGTATGTATCGATTCCTCTGATTACCTAATGATGTGTACATTGATCTGATTGACTTACAAGAATATACACAAACATTGCAGTACTAGGTTAGGCACAGCTATCAATTATAGCCATCTTAGAGTATCGGAAGCCATTTTGGATCCTATAATGAAGGAATTTATAATCACATTAAAAAATATTTCTTATGGTTCTAATTACTTTCTTGACTGCCAAAACACCAGGATAGATACCAAATTACCAAACTGCAGTCAAAAGTAGATCACATTCAGACACTCTATTGTATTGACAGCCATATTGAATTCATTGATCACGTGATTACAAAATCATACGTAAATTGGTCACAATGAATGTTTTAATGAGACAGGATGAAAAATTACAACTTTTGAGTGAACAAGAGATGAATGTTTTCTGTTTTGGTGGCCATTTTGATTTTTTGCGTTTCTACAAAAATGCTCAAGGTTGCTCGTCTGGCATCTATCGGATTCAGAATCAGCATAAAAACTGGTCTAGAAACAGTTGAAAAACATTATATATCTAATAAAACAAGGTTGATATTAGTTATCAATGAATCTGTAGCCTGGACTATAGTGAATGAACTCGTTCGGAGCGGACAGTAATGTAAAATAGTTGGAAAGTGATTTGTAGCAATAAATTTGCACAAATACCAATGGCAATTGAGGGCGCAATATTGTCAATGGCAAGCATTCAGGGAGGGCCAGGTGGTCTTCAGGTTGTGCGCTACATGTCTATATCAATAATCAAAGCATGTTCCTAGCATTGGACCGATACAACACGCGAACTTCCTTGAACGTAACTTTCGTTTTACAGGAAAACTTAATCCTACATCAGAAATGAACATGCACTTTATTCACTTTAACGTAAGAAACATTTTTATAGCTTCCAGTTCAAAATTCAGTTTTGCTTTTAATAAACTAATAGTAATATTACCAGTCTGGTAATCTGAGATTAATATACCCTGACAAAGGTACATTTTTCTGGGAAAAGTTGGCTCTTTAACCTGTTACAAAAAAGTAAAAATGGACACGCAATGTAAGCATTTAATGTTGCCACAAAAACTCACCCAACAGTTAACCTGCTCCCTGAAATGACGTCATTTTTTTGATGAATTAAAAGATGCACTTTGTATTGGGATTGTACAATAGAGAAAATCCGGAGAGAAGTACCTACCCCCCCATTTTGTAGAACGACACGGGAATACCACAGACAATTGATTTTTGGTTGGCCAATGGATAGCTATCGTCATATTCTTTTGTTTTTTTCCAGTGCTACCACAATGAGTACCAACATGGCTAGATTAAGTCAGAAGACGTTATAAAGTTCACATGTCATTCCATACACCGTATAGATAGGGGAATATTCACACTGTGGCCCTCCTGAACCAATTGCCATGACAATATTGCGCCATCAGTTTGCCATGGTAATTGTGGCAACATTTCTTGCTACAATCACTTTCCAATAGCGCCAGTCACAGCAATTTTTAAACATGTTCCTGGTATCTTGAAATAGGTCGTTCTGACTGTTACACACTGGGCACTGTGCTGTTAGAACAGTTTTAACAATTAAGTGCCCAAGGGGGGGGGGGGGGGGGGTGGGTTCCATAGTTACCCACTTTGATTTTGGCGATTCTCGTTAATCAATCACATTTTTCAGGAGGTTTTTTGTAATTGTCGATTTGAATACGTTTCCTGATACAAAAAAAACCATTCAACCCGCCCACGGCTCAGTAGAATAATTAGTGGGTCCTAGGAACCCACCCACTTGGGGCACTACGGAATGAAAAATCAGATATTTTACTCATTAAAAAATTAAAGAATTTAAATCTTGGGTTTATTTGCTTAGATATTATACCTTAGGAGGAATTAAGTAATAATAATAATACTTAATCAAATAACCGTTATATGATGATAGCATCAATTTCATTTGTAATGCAGTGCTCTAAAGTGCTAAGTTATGGGAAAAAAAAAATAAGGCGATTTGAAGTTTCTGAGAAAATCCAAGATGGGTATAATTTGGCCTAATTTCAATTATTATTTAATTGCGTTATTAGTAGAGAGATATTAATGAATATTTTGGTTTTCAAAACCTTATATTGGAGTTTATGAGGTTGGAAATGTGCGAACCACTCCTTTTCGAAGAGTGACGAGTGCATTTCAATTGGACATAGGTTATAGGTCAAAGGTCGGATTTCATTTATTGGGGTATGTGTTTTGTTCCAAGTGACCCTTATTTATTGGTGTTAGTGTCATGATACAAACTCCAAGGGAAAGTGCGTTATTGGGTCGGGTCCATAGGAACCCAACTTTGGTCACTAACGGAAGGTTTTTTAGATTGGCACTAATGTTAATACTATGGGCCATAAACGATTCGCAGGAAGGATTCGCAGGCAACAAAAGAGTGAACATGAGGGGAGTTAAATGGTCTATATTTTACATTTCAAAGGACGCTCGAACGAGTTCTTCAATAAGTTTGTATCTGTCCGTGTCCTTCCTGCCGTGTGCCATCCATCGGTCACTAGTCTAGTCAAACCCTTACCATGCTTAATTTGACCTAAACTTTAGATACCCTACTAACACAGTCATTCTCGAAGCTGCACCGTTTTTAAAACACGGGCAGCCTGCGACAACAAGAAACTCAGTAAGTATAAAGTACAAAAAGGTTAAACTTCCACGAGGGGGCAAGCGATTCTTCACATACAAATTCCGAAGTTTCCGACATTTTACATGTGTTTAATATCGTGCCTTGTAGAATTAAAATATAAACGAGTCGACTACCGACGCGAAACAAAAACATCCATATCTTGAAATATAGTGTAAGTCTCTTCAGAGAATGAGGTATTTTAAGAAATATGGATCTATCATCTACAAAAAATATTTAAAAAAAAAACCGAACCCCGAACACAATCATTGGGGGGGAATAAGGGGGGGGGAAGGAAGGAAAAAAGGGAAAACACCACACAAAAAAGAGTGAACTAAGATTCACTCGGAAAAAGAGTGTAAACCACGCAAAAATAGTTGCATGTGTTGGTTAATCCACCTCCAAAAAGAGAGATTATCACTGAACTTTCACTCCAAAAAGAGTGAGAGTGAACACCACCTCGAAAAGTGTTGTCCTTCATTTAACTCTGTTTTTTGTAAAGAGTGGACATTCACTAGTTTGAAGTGAAGTCATACTTTTTTGAGTGAAGATTTCACTATTTTACTCGTTCTACTAAATATTCCCTCAAAAAGCGGCTGCTATAACAAATTTTATTATTGGTTAATTTCGTCAGAAGCTCTTCCAAGTGACCCATCGCTTAACATGCGATACAACCAGTTACAAATAATGACATTCATTTATTCGTCCGCGCTATTCTCCACCATATTAAGTTGGATGATCAGGTAACTTTTATAAGCAAATAAGGTTTCCAAATCCATTGGCATTATTCGTAGAGTTAAGTATTACCTGCCCCAAAGAAGCTGAAATATGCTTGCCGATGCACTTGTAATACCACACTTTGATTATTGAGTTCTGTATGGTCAAATTGTAATGTCTAATTTATCGAATTCTCTTCAAATACTTCATAATAGTCTTGCTAGAATATTGCTTAGGGTCTGATATCAGAACTCCTATTGCTGACCTAATGCATTCCCTAAATTGGTGTAAACTTGATAAAAGTGGGAAAAACATCTTGTTATTCTGTCTTTAAATGTCTCAATGGTTCTGCCCACTTTTTTGAGTTCCAAGTTTTCTTTTGTTGAGCATAATGCATAATAAATCACTCGAGTTCCAAAACCTTTTTTGTCCCCCTTTTGGAACAATACCCATGTAGCGGTCCTTCTATTATAGAGGACTAAGCATGGTAACAAACTTGAAACTCATGTCGCGGCAGAATTAGAATGCATGATTAACAGTGTAAAATGCCATTGCTTTAAGTTAAATTATACACTTCCATGCTTGTCATTCATTTTACATGTTTTTATGAGAATCCGCTTACATTGCAAGTTCATTGTCTTTGTACATGTACTTATGTGAATTGTGGCTTTTTTCTGTGGTGTAATTTGCAGTTTGTGTTTGGTATGTGTTTACATTGTGTGTGTGTGTGTCATTGTGTGTGTGTGTGTGTGTGTTTGTGCCTGCACCATGTGCTCATTAAGTTACCAAGCGTGTGTGTAAGCATACGAGTGGGTTGTGAGAGTTGTACTACCTAACACACTATGCTGTTTTAAATAGCTTTTTATAATATGCTAATTGTTTTTATTATTTTAAATGTACATCTATTGTAAATGTTTGTGCAGGGCCTTCTTGGAGCTCAGTACTAGATACTGAAGAAGTTATCCCTGGGTAAAGAAAATTAAATCAATAATACTAAATAAATAATATATAGTTACTTACGAACTTTCGGTAAAGCACGT
>JAMKCH010037104.1:0-15863 GCA_023653785.1 Ophioderma brevispina
TTATTTTAAAAATTTCTTACGTATGCTGAAAGGAAAAAGGTCCACTATGTAATTTTAATACCCTATCGTGTGGGCTATCCTGCATGAATGTGCAACCAGTGATTACCACAGTACTTACCTTGATTTCCTGGATGGTGTATATAAGCTCCGAGTTCAGCGTAAGACTATTGAGGAGCATTGTCTAACTTCATGATCGACCCCATGGGTCTGTGTCACACTTAACCACACCACGTGTATGGCTAACACCTGCAGGAAAAAAAAAAAACAGATCTAACCAGTTCTCATGTTGACATCAACTTTTGGTGGAATAACTCATTGTTATTTTTGTCTGAAACAATTCCAACAAGCTGTTATTGTGCTTCTCAACCCTGCATTGCAGTGGTCATTGTCAGAGGGTGTCCACCGTTTTCTCGGGACTGCAAGATATTCATAAACAGAGCTTCTTTTCCACACATAAACCACTCATACAATGATCAGAGTGGGCTGTACATATAACTATGTATTCTAAGAACAAATTACATGTTTTTTCTGATGATTCTGAAAAACATGTTATGCAAAAATTAAGGTTTTAATTAAAAAAGAAAAGATTTTCAATTCCACTGGAGGCAGGTCAGAACCTTCCATTACAAGTGTAGAGACAATACACCCCTGTTTTTGGGGTATGAGCTATTATACCCACAAAGCACAGGGCTAAGCTACTGATTCATAGTATGTTGTGCTCATTGAACAATGTCCTTGGTGGATGAGTAAATCGCATACTTTGTTTGGTCAGAAGCATGAGTAATGTTGTCATTTTCATGCAGCTTTGTGCACCGCATTCGAATTTGATTGATTTAGGCCTTGCGGAGCAAACACAACCTCCCAACAATGCGTACTTTAAACATTGGATAAGCAATGGCTACGGAACTGTCTACTGTAACCCAAGTCGCGTGCCGTTTTTACCCAGTTTAGAGTGTTTGGGAATCCACCTGTAAACGAAGCAGTTTACCCCAACCTACAACAGCTCAGCTCTATGAATGGCAAAATTTCCCCCATTATCTATAAAGAGTCGAAACTTGGTAGAGTGATAATATACCAGGGTCAACCGAAGGACTTGATGCTATCTGGTGTTCGTGGCGTGCTTCAATGTGCGAAGCTGTAACACTAACATTTTGCATGACAAGGATGTACTTCACGAAAAAAAGAGCATAAAAGAATTCAATGAACAATAAGCTTGTACTGCAAGATATACTAGAGCAACCTAAATATACAAAACCAGACCATACACTTGTCACAATAGAATCAAACTGGAAAAAAACTTGATAGAAGATAATGTGATATTGACATAAATCCAAATTGGTTCATTTCTTACTAAACTGCATCGTTTTTTTCTTAAAAACTCAGAGTGATTGATATGTGCCACCCCATGAATATGGCCAGCCTCAATGGAATAAAGCTGCAGGGTTGAAGGAATGTGGTGCGCAAAATAGAATCCATCCCTAAAAACTCTGCAGTAAGAACTGAGAAATTCCACAAAATTAGGCTTTGTGTTATATCAATAAAAGAAATATCTATTAGTTAAAGCCAGTCCATGGGGTATGATTTATTGAGCAGTTTTACATTATGTATTTTGCAAATAAAATTATTGTACAGGAAGAAAGGGAACCAAAGTGAAAGCTCAGGATTAACCTTGTTTTAGGACAGTTTTTCACATAAGCGATCTCTATTAATAAGTTTCCAATGTCTATCCTTTCCCAGAAAAGAGAGTGAATCTAGATTCTACCTTGTGGTTTAATAGGAACTGTACAGCCTGGTTCTAGTTGATCCTTAGTCTACAAACGACAAGAATGCTGACCATAAGATTCCGAGGGCCCAAGAGCAGACACAATAGCGTGGTGTCAAGCGATTATACTCCTCCAAGGCCGCCCACCGACCACATTGGAGTACAACGCAGAGATCATTACCTTGTGAACGCCTCCTCTGTTGGTCAGAGAGAAAAAAATGTGATTAATAAAACAATGAAAAGGTTATCGAAGATTGCTCTCTCTCTCGGAGTGCGCAAGTTGATCAATACTGAAAGCTCCTTTTCTCAGAATGGTAGGAGAGTATACACTGAACGTGTGGGTGAAAATGTTTCCGTTTCAATAAAGGGCCATTTTGTGATCTGCTGGTGAAATAAAGGCCATGGCGCCGACGCTAAATCCCCAGGGAAACCAGATTTTACTGAGTGGTCAAAATGTTGCCGTATCTGAAATAAGGTGCGATTTTTCATTTACCCTTGTACGAAATTTTAGGGCCAAAGGTGTTTGGTTTGGAAGTTATGAGTGAAAATTGCCCCATTTGCGTCAAGCAATATAATTTTACACAGTACTCTATGGGGGTTACAAAAAATTGTGTTTTAGCTCTCACATTCAAAACAAGATTGAAAAAATATTCAACACAAAATTTTACAGGCGAGGTTTTGGGGTGGAAGGTCATTCGATAAGATGAAAACTTTATATACTTAAATCAGGGCACCCCCTTTCAATAAGTGGCTGTCCAAAACTGTCAAGTGGAATTACAGATATTTCTATCAAACTAAGGAGGGGGTACCAGGGGGCCACTGTATTCCAGATTGATATCATGCTAGAGTGTATGGCCTCCCAAAACGTACCCTAGCGCGTATTCTCACTTGGCAAGAAAAATACCATAAGCACGTATTTCGGTGGAGTTTGCTACCCTAAAGCCAGTATTTTGGTTTGATTTTGCTACCCTAAACAATTATTGCATTATTTACACTACCCTAAACAAGTAATGGCAGGCCGTCTTATAAAAAGTAAACCCTCAAAAATTTGTTTAATTTGGCTACCCTAAACAAATAGTATATAATGTACCTGTAACCATACCCTGAACAGGATATATTCTTATTATATAATTCATTAATAAATGACGATTGGTTTATTGGTTGATTTGAAACTCTATCACATGATAAAATAGTTCAACTATGCGGCCGAGAAGCGGCGCCAGAAGTAAATGTCCTCCTTAGCCACGTCCACCGTAAATAGTTCATTTTTCAGAAGTACTATTACGGCTCAGAACCGGGGGGCACGATTTACGGCGGCTTAATTCGCGGTACCTACTGCGTCGCGGTTAGGTGAGTCGCATTTGCGCGAGTGGATTGCATTTGGACTACCACATCCATTCAAAGAGATACATCGTTTGACGGGTGGAAATTATTTTGAATAAAAAAGGGAAAAAAAATATTAGTGTTGTTACTTGTAACTGGAAAATTTATTAATGAAGTATATAAGAACAAATATATACCTGACTTATTCGAGTCTGTGGCTTAAAAACGATGGTCCATCGGTGACTACATTAGGCTATTTGCTTCAGCCGGCTGCGCCCTCAGGCAAAATGATGTACTAAGTAGTCACATACCTTGCGACCATAGTTTTAAACAGAGACCGAAATAGAGTCAGTACTATTTGTATATGTACCATGCCCTGCTAAGGATAAATTTATGATTTTCATTGACATTTTGTTTGTATCTCGTATGTGTAAAGCATGTCAACTTGCCACGACCATGTTTAATGTCTTAACATTCACTAAATTGAAAAGGAGCAGTACAAAAGGACTATTCGTAGCGACAAAATTAAAATTCAATATGGCCTATAAGGTTGTAAATTTAAGTCCATGACAGATTTAATTTCTTCTGCTGATTAATGAAAACTACTCTTTATGAGACTATTTATATGAGACAACGAAATAGCAAATAAGGATTAATTTGGGACCCGTTCCCAATTCGGAAGAATTATTAAAATCACTCGGGAATTTACCAGTGAAATCGGGATAAATCGGGAAAGAAAACCCCAGCTATTTCCAGCATTTTATGCGATTCAAAAATTCAAAATATAAAAAGTATTCAAAATATCACACCCCCCAAAAATAGAGTAATTTTCGCATGAAAAAACATACCTATTTTTTTGTATTTTTGATACCCAAAACAAGTGTGCGTGCGTACATTGCCTGTTATACTCTCTTAGTATTATTGACCCTAATTACATGTTTTTGCCCTGAATCAGGCATTACTTAGTTTAACTCCTTAATAGTAGCCGTACCTCATCCTTATTCCTCTGGTTGGCTCAGCAGTCCTCTCAATGCCTGGTTACGTGTTAATTCTTCCTCCATTAGCAAGTAGTCCTTAATTCTCTCTTGCTTCAGCGACAAGTCGTAGCGACATTCTGTGGTGGAGTTACTGATAAGTGACTGAAACACATGATTGTTAGCATTTGATTCATCGGTTTGCACTGGCTAAGTGAGATTTTGATTGTTGCATGCAAACCTTTTCAAATACTACATGCAAAGTTATTTGGACTAAATTCTGGTGCATGGATGATTTGAGCAAAAAAAAAAAAACTCACTACCACTCATGTACAGCCCTCAATTAGGCACCCATGAAGTATATGCCGCAATTACTGTGTACGTATGCCTTGCCAATCTAATGGAAATAATATCAGGGGGAAAAAGTATGTTTTAATGAGCCGCTTAAAGGCTGACTCCCCCCAGAGATTTCCCGGGAGGCGACTCCATTTTCATAAAAATCATTGATTTTTTGCTATATACATTAATGCTTTCGCATATACCGCAATCATTGTGTGAAAGCTTAAGCTCTCAAAGCAGAATTACTCCATATCGAATCAAAATATTGTTATAAAATTCCGGTCCGTGGAAATTTGGTTATACACACACAGTATCCTATGGGCAAGCGTTTTTATTAACTATATACAAATTATGGTTACTGAATGCAAACGAAAAATCCGATTACATCTCAAACCTTGGAATTGGAGCATTTTAGGTGATCTATTCTTTAGTTCTAGTGACTATTTTAAATTAACTAGAAATATAATTCAAAAATCTAGAGTCAGCCTTAAAGACAATGAACGGTGGAGGGGGGCCTCTCTGATGTTAATGTGAGCTGTTCCAGAGCCTGGGGGGACCAATGACATTGAACAATCGGTCACCAAAATCTATGCTTGGTACGCGGGATAACAAGTAATACATTAGAAGAAGACCGTAGCCTTCGCCAAGTGCCATCAGAATTACTTCCAACACATAAAAATCAGCAGGTGGTTAGTTTCTGGGACCTTGATGCTTTTCATCATGAGACGAATCACATAGCTAGATGCGGGTCGGGCCCAGTCAAGCAATATGTGTGACTGCACGGGGTACAAATGAGTGTTCCCCAACATTTCAAACCCTCAGCCCAATTTGCATACTAGATTTTGGAACATTTTTTCAGGAACAAGCCAATCGGCTCTCAACCAAGTTTATTTTTTTAGCCAATACCACTGTGTTCACTTAAAATGTATAACTGCTGTTTTGAAGATTTGCTTTTTATATAAGCAAAAATATGACAATTGTTACATTTTTATGCATCCATGTTTTAACATTGTACAAAAAATAGTTTGACAACACATCAGCCACCCTATCATTCTTGATGTCTGAAAATATTATTTGGTCAAAGGGATAACAGGTAGGCCTAGTATAATGCTATTAAAAATGCTTGGATTTACAGAATGTGTAACAAAATTCTGGATCCTCTGTTCTGATATGAAAATGAAGTTTTGGCCATAAATTAGGCTAACATAACCAGTAAATATGGTATGAAAAAATTTCAATTTTTTTGGTCGAGAGTGGGAACCCAGGCTCATGAAATGCAGCTTAACTTAAGAAAGGTCATCTTAAATTGTTTCCTCAGCTTCACCTGTGGCAATTTATTAGCTGTGTAGGGACCCCTGGCCTTCGCATCTTCTTAAGCCAAACCCTTGTGGGCACAGGTGGTTCATTTACTTCTTCTTCTTGTCCTAACAGAGAAATCAGTGGACGATCATAGAACACTTTTACACACACAATTTATATTCACTTTGATAATATAGGGTGAATAGATAATTATCATGGCGACGCCAGAAGATCTTTTGCTACACACCCCGAAGCTATCATTTTCAGCAAAAAGGTGGTATTTTGATGCTACTAAACGATACGGCTGCACATGAAGTTCTCTCTGAAGATTATCCTTGGTTCAGCGTGCTAAAAAGGCATTGAACAAAAAGTACCGGCCGACGGCAAGGGACTGGGATCATGTTTACTTATATTCGGTGGACCCTAATTTAACATGAATCTCTTTCTGATAGGATAGGAAGCAGTCCTAAGTAGTGAACAAAGAAGTTACCAGCATTCTGTAAAAGTCATGTCTGTTACAAGGATAACCTTTGTGACTGACCTCATGATGATGAACAGGGTGACACACCCACTGGTTACTATGAGCAAACTGATCAGTTTGGCTTGTGTTTCACCTCTGTTCAGTAGTTCCCCGTTTTGTATGTACAGTCATAGTATATTTTGGGTACTACAAACATACATAGCAAAATTAATAGTTTATCCATGTTATAATATAGACGCACAAGTTTTCAAGTGCACATGGGATATAGCAAAAGTTGATTCCATGGAAAAACTTGGCTTCTGGACTCAAGTTGCTCATCTTGCCTTTGGCTTCACTGGCCCAAGGGGTACTCTTTAGGAATACACGGTAACTGAATAATGTCTTGAATTGAAAAAATCATCTTGAATTTAAATCACCCAAGTAATAATGAGGATTACTTTTGTTGCATCCATGATCAAGGACCAAAATCAAAACAGAATGGGGGGATATTACAAAGGTTTCTTATAAGCTGCATACAATACTGCCTATCATATGAGTGCACCCAGGCAAAGTTAATCTCTTTGATAATCTTAAGCTCTCACCCAAGATTAGGGTTGTGGGCGAGTAGGATTTTTATTGTCGACAATCGTCAAAATTTCAAGATCCGACGTCGAAAAGGTGTCGCCAAAAAGTAAACGATTTTACGTCACTAGGAGTTGCCATGTTCAGTTTGCATTGTACCCGACGCGAGCCACGCAAACATGTACTACTGGTAAGCGCATGGCTATGGTAGTGCAGGAATGGAACAAAATTCAGCACCCTGAAAATCGCATGACCGCCAGCAAAATAAGCTTTTATTCCAAAACCATAATGTCTTAAAATGATATGACATGAGTTAACGGTGCAACTCTTACATTTTAACGTACAAAATATGTAAGATTTTGAGCTGAAAAACGTACGCGGCGTACCCTGTAACTTACGTGTTGATATTCCACCTTTTTCTTCCGTCGGCATTTGACATTATTCAGACTTCGATTATTGCCGAAGTCGGCTCGCTCACGAGTCAGTCTGGAGTCACGTTGCGACTTACGTCATAAAGGGGATTCAAAGGTGGTAGCGAATTGGCGCCAATTATAGAGACCTCACGTAGGCGCCCGAGATAAAGATTCCTCAAATGGACTTGCCACGACGAAATTCAGACGAAAACATGTTTTTTGTTTACACTCTTTATTTTTCAATGAAAATACACTGAAGGTCAAATGAACCATCAATTTAAGTACTGAATAGTCCAGGTTAAAGGCTGCTCAGAGATTTCGAAATATTATTTTTTGTGCTATAATGAAAAATAGTCAACTAGAACTAAAGATAGAAACCTAAAATGCACAATTCAGAAATTTGAGATTGAATCGGATTTTTCGTTTTGTGCCAGTAAACATTTATGTGTAGTATTACGTCCCATAGGGATGTTAACAAAAATTCCGGATCCGGAATTTATAATCAAAGTTGGATTTTCTATATGAAGGTTTCGACTTAAGCTTAGAAATTTCAACAGTGATAGTTATGGGACAAGCATGATGTTACGTGCAAAAAACCCAATTTTTTGGAAATTGAGGGCGCCCTCCTCAGGAAATCTCTGAGTTCGGCCTAGTCAACAATGAATTGATACCAATCAGGCAATCATGCCATCCAGGCATCAGCATGATCATAAAATCCAGACAAATCATCACATTGATAGGTAATCAGATCGCTAATCTGATCAGGTTTTAAATACTGCGTGTTGAGTTCCAATACGGAGTTTTCAGTCACACAATTCACTAATTCTGTCATACTAATATCATACTAAATATTCAATTCCAACCTTGGGTGGCTGTTTTTGTATTGACCGAACGTAAATGTGGGTTTTTTTTATTATATGACTTTATTGACTTAGAACATTTAGGTCCGAGTAAACTCAGACTCAGAACCTCCAAACTAAAAGTGTGTTAGTGAACTTAGTTTAACTTCTAAACTTCATTAGAAATGCAAAAAGATCAGCATGTTCACATTGTAGGAGAAATAGACGACTCCTTTTTGTCGGTCGACAACTGCCCGGCGGTGCTGAACACGCGTGCACTAGAACCTTGTTGTCTGGAATTCGGAGGTACCTAGCGGCGGAAGTGCTGAGGATGGGGTAACTTGCCCTCCTATCGCCCACCACTAACGGCTTAGCGGTCTCCCGGGAGATCTAACTGATTTTTTCCAACGATCATTTACCGAGCATATGCCCGCGATTGCTCGACCATGTTTCGAGGGAGTTCGGCTACGTCATACTGGATTTCCCCGGCTTATCCACATGCGCAGTGGTAACTGGATTTGTTTTGCAAAAAAGATGCGACGCCGACGCACTACTTAACAGATACTGCAAAATATAGAAAATTGGTGAGATCGTCTAAATATCGGCGATTTTTTTAGCCGTATATAAGGTGTATTTTATAACAGATTTTTATCGACAATCAGTCCATGCTTGTCGACACCAGAATAACATGCATGTCGCGACAATATTGTCGCCAAATCCTTGGTCGACAACAACCCTACCCAAGATAAAACAGTTGGTGGAATCATCTTGAATTTCACTCTGATTGACTTCTTTTTGTCTCTGATTTGGGTCTTGAATTCCATTGGTAGTATTTTCTTCATTGTCTTGAATTCATGGATGCATACAAGTTAATTCCTCATTGTACGGTATTTAAAATTCCAAGATGATTTGTTTCCAATTCAAGACATTTTTCGTAGGTTTACATGATAGCTTGAACCTATATATCTGACACCAAGTTTTTGCTACTTATGCTGTACACCATCTTCCCTTGTCCATCTTTTCTTTTCCCCATGTCCTCCACCTCCTGGACCCTATGATTGACGCCTAAAAGGAACATTGAAGAAACTAACCAGTATTCCCCTGTACATCACAAGCAATTGTGGCAACTATTTGGTGTTACAACCTAAGAACGAGTTAAACTTTGATGTTACCAAATAATCATTTATTTTTTATAAATAAAATCATAAATAAAACTATAATTATTCTTACCTGTAAGCGTGTTAAATGCATGCAAACCTTTCCAAATTTATCCATCGAAAAATAGACGCCATAATGCCACTCAGGCATTTGACATATCTAACCATGCATACAGGCCACTGCATTTATGGTTAAGTCGTTCCAACCTGTGGGAGATTAAATTTTAAAATAATCTTAGGAATGTGGCAGTACCAGTTAAATGTAAGTTGATAGAGTTGTGAATCCCACTTGACTTTTTGTTTTCCTTCCGAAAACGTGGTACATTTTATTAAGAAATGAGTATAAGTTGTTTAGGTCAAAGCTTGGCCAAGACCGTCTTCCTTTTTGATAAACTGATATACTATACATCACTTAATTGAACACACACAACTATAGAAGCTCCAGATTTATTTTTGAACGAGGACAGGTATTTTTGTGCTTTACATCATGAACAAATTATATTATCAATCTGAATTGGTGAGGTGACCACACCTAAAATATTTTCAACTTCGAAGCAATATAACAATGGCTTTGCACTCTGGGTTCAGTTATACTGTTGGTTTTTCTGCAAGTAATACGCATTTTTTTATGGTGAGTAGAGCACACCCTTACAAAATGTAATCGCCAAACAGTTTCAAGAAGGCTCTGTTACAACGGATACGAGATCGCAAAGAGCACGCACTTGCGCACCATTGAGCATTGATGAACTAATGGTGTGGTAAATTTATTAAATTTAACATATTCTAATACACGTGGCATGAAGTAATACAGATGTCCATGTAGCAGATTATTAACAGAACCTTAAAGTTTATTTGGGAAAGTATATTAGCATTCAGATATCAGTTTACAAGGAATATTTTTCAAAACAATACCTAAAGATCAGAATTCGGAAGACATGTTTTGTAGGCTTAGGTCTCTCAATAAATGTTTATTCTGCATTGTGATGGGCAGCCACCTACATTTCTTAATCATGGTTAAGATGTGCATTTGAAGGTGCTAACTGTGATGTATGCAGAACTATCAAGTTCATTTTAAAGTGGTATTACCCGATTTTGTTAATTGAATTGGTAGCATAAATTGAGTTATAACTGTAAAATAAACATAAATACTATGTCTTTATACTCAAGATACAAAGGGTTTGAAAATTGTTAATTAAATGTACAAAATTATCAAGTGGTAGTTTGGCATTAAAGGGATTTACCCGATTTTTGTTAAATTTTATATACCGGTATATTTAGGCATCGACCCACAAAAAGATTTTTGGAACAATTGAGTGCATGCACTGTTTAATACTAAAGTTTGTATCAAGTTGGTTTTTAAAGGGGCATTACTTGATTATTAACCCTAACCCGGACCGGGTAGTTTTGCTGAACATCGTCCCAGATGCAACGAGAAGCAATCTATTTTTTTTAACAGCCCAGATGCAATGAGAAACAAAATTTGCGTTTCATTGCATCTCGGGCCTTTTCCTGGCACGTCAATAAGGTTGCTACAGCGTTACAGCCGAGATGCCATGAGAAACTATTGTCAATTTCCCGAAAGACGTCCCAGAAGCACCGAGGAAACTCGCGTATTTCCGGAAAGACGTCCCTGCAACGAGAAACTCCGTCATTTTCCGGAAGACTCCCGATGCAATCGAAGACATCGCGTCATTTTCGCGGGAAGACGTCCCAGAGCAACGAGAAACATCGCCTCCTTTTCCGGGAAGACGTCCCAATGCAATGAGAAGCATTGCGCCCAGTTTCGTCTTCGCGGGAAACTGACCGAGATGCAATGAAAAGGGATTTACCCGATTTTTTGTTAAATTTATATACCGTTAGATTTAAGCATCGACCCACAAAAAGATTTTTGGGAACATGAATTCCATGCCACGGTTTAATACTAAGTTTGTATCAGTTTGTTTTTAAAGGGGCATTACCTGATTATTAAATTTGGACCAATTTAGTTGTTGAATGGAATATAAATCAGCAAGTCCAATTTAAAGGGGCATTAACTTGATTCACAATCTTGGTATTACAATGATGCATGTCCTAATATACATTGGAAATTCAATCATTGCTTCAAGATATTGTACATCATTTTCCCTTTTAGTACCTATAGCCATATATAGCATGGTCACTGGGGTGCTTTGGAGGTGACATTTGGTGACTTAGGCGCGTTCCCACTATGTTTTTTTGGTACCATGACGTGGTACTCGATGCTACATCGAGCCCCCTCTTGCCTAGTGGGAACGCGTTTTAAGTGGACTCGTACCTACATCCGAGATCGGAGTCCTAGACCCCTCAGGTAGGTATCCTCGGTACTGAGGACGTGGGTAAACCAAATGCACATTTGAGAACGCGTTTGTACATCGCAGTGGGGCCCTCCTTCACTATCACCTCGGAACCACTGCCTTGGCGTGTAGCAAGGCCCGGGCAGGACAAAATTATCCTCGCAAACAAATCCGTATTTTTTCTACATTGAATTCCACAATACAGGGTGATTCAAAAAGATTTACACTCGATTCAGAAAAATATTACAAATACTTAACATCTTATAATTGATTTTTATACATGAAACGAATAGCTCAATATATCCACTGTCATTGGTAAAAAAATCAAAGTTTACATTTTGCGTATAATGTATATCATGGTAAATTAACGGAAACCCCGCCAAAACCTATTGACCACGGTTGTACAATTTCACCCGTCCACAGCAGCAAAGCCATTTTAAGTTTACTGACGTCTAAATGATTATAACCTTTGCTTTTTTTCTAAGTGACCATAACTAAATCCGTACCAACCTTTGTTGATAATATTCCTTAACAATTTATTACTCAATGCACAGTAGCGTAACAGGGGTAGGTGAGGGGGCGCGTTGTCCCCCCTCAGGGTCTTGACAAGAAAAGAAGCTTAGCTACCAGTAAGCACGAAAGTGGGAAAAGGACAACAGAAAGGAGTAAAGAAAGAGAGGGAAGGGAGATTAAAGGGAAAGAACTTCAAAGGGAAAGACCGATTACATTGAATGTGGTTCTGTTCAAATACCAATTCCCCAAATTACCCCCACCCCCAACATATTACGAAGACGTCGATGAAAATGTAGTTCAACCGGTTGTATTGCATAGGATTGCCTATACATATTTGCATTCCAAGTTTCCACGAAAAGATACTGAACATTTCGAACACATCATTGAAAAAATGCCTTCAAGTTTGGGTGGCCGATTCCATCGTTTGTTATTGTTATCAGAATAATAAAGAGTTTGACATCTTTGATATTTGAAGGTGTACACAGAGGTATCAAAGCAAACAAAAGATGTCATGATTACTTGTGTAGACTCATTCAAAGTTTCTTGGCCATATTCCCATAACATTTTCTACATGATTCCGTTGACAGAGTGAAAAATGGGTACCTATCTTTAAGATAGCATAACTTCTCAATGCAAGTTTCAAAATCAAATTTCTCATATGGGGAAATATCTTGTTTTGTATGTGAGGAGTCAATATTATTTCAGTATAGTTTTTTCATCTTGCTGTAAAAAATTTTAAACAAACGAGTGTAATCTGTTTTGACTCACCCTGTATACCCTGAAACATCTACACATTTCTTCCCAATTAGTTTCTCTATTTGATCTCTGTATATTCATTACGTATAAAACACGATACTTGAGATTTGTTTGCGATAAGAGCAGCTGTGAAAACATCGGCTGACGGACATCCTAACACGTAAACAATGCATAACCTTCCGGGTTTTTACGATAATCGAAGATGGATCTGGACGGAATGTAATTAAGAAACAACATCCGGGTAAGTGGGCCCGAGACTATCGGCGTTTTGGCACGGATGCAGTACTATATTGCGACAGGGAGAACGCTAAATCATGTTGGCCGAGCCCCCTTCTAGGTGGACTCAGACCTCGGTCCGAGCACACCTGTTTATAGTGGAACCAACCTTATACCTCTCCTTCTTGCAATGACCATATTTATACAAGAATTTCCTGTTCGTAACAGCAGAACCGCCAAATCAAATACCCCGGCAAATACCAAGCGTGGTCTTGCTTCGTGACTTGGTGTCCAATGTTGAAGGCCACGACGAAAGTCACATGGGACACAGCGGCAGACGTCAAAAAAAACGAATTACGATAATTATGATGACTAAAAAAGTTTGGCAAAATCAATACGATGTTGAATTCTGCATAGAGCTGACTACGTTCACGGGCTATATATCACCATCGTGGATGGTACCCAAAATTATAACAACAACTCAAATCAACACCGATAATTAATACAATTATTGTTGAAAACAAAGGGTCATAATTATAAGAGTGTGAAAAAAAGGGGTCATAGTTATACCATACGGCTGATTTTTGCGACCCAATCCAGCGGCACGTTCTCTGTATAGGCATTTGTACTAAGAACTCCCCCCCCCCCCCCGGGTCCAAGACCCAATTTTGGAAATATGTTTTTCCTAGTGTCCACCCAATCCCATGCCCTGGGTATTGATCATGCCAGACTAAGATCACACAGGCAAGCTCAACCACAAGCACATACGAGCTCTATTGTATGTGAGCTGGTAGAAGCTCGCACAGGCTCACATGGGAGCTCGTAGTGCTTCGTTCCTGTTCCAATACGAGCTATGCGAGGTGAGCACAAGACTAAGCTCGCGCAAGCCACATACAAAGCACTCTATTGTAAGCGAGCTGGCACAAGCTCGTGCGTGCCTACATTGGGAGCTCACAAGTGCTCGTTCTGTTTCCAAATTAGCGTTTTGTGTTAGCTCACTAAGTGATTGCTAATAGTCATTAAAGTGGTCGTAATTAGCTGTAAAGTGATCACTAATAAGCTCACAATGTGCTTGCAACGAGCTCGGTACGTGCTGCAACAAGCTTGCAATTAACGCACAATATGCGCCGCCATTTCATGAAGGGCAGAAAATTAACATTTGAGTGAAACGTATTAGACACTAATATCAGACGATCATGCAAGAATCGGAACATATAACTCATTGTAGAGAGCGAGGGCATGTCGACCTTTTCCTGAATACCGGGTATGGCAAGATTGCAGGAGAGTGCTCTGTACTGAGGAAACAAGGCGGATGGTATCACAACACGAGTGACAAACTGCTCGTAAGCGTTGGATGGATGTTTGAGGAACCGGTGGACACATCACAGTTTTCCCTTCAATCTTCAATTTGGGTTCCAATTGTTGATTCAGCAAGACTCATGGCCAATGAAAATCAGGGTCCTGGTCTATGATTGGTAGTAATAACAAGCGAGTTATGTGCGGTGACTGTGAGCCCTGTATTGGTGCAGATAAATAAAAACAGCAAAATTGGATGGATTGGTATGTTGTGGCGGTGTTTTTCTTTTTGTGTCATAATTTCTATACATTTTAGAACCAAATTTGAACCTTCAAATTAAGTTTTTTTTTTTAACAGAAATGAAAACCACAATTCCAGTTGCAAAGGGAGTCGGAAGGCACTAGGGAACTGGTTGTTTAGTTGGGTTAGGTATAAAAGTAAAAATACAACTTTTGTTTTAGCACTTGAAAATACTGGGTGAACCTGTTTGGTTCTCGCAATAAAAATGTTCAGTGCGAAACTTGGTTGAATTTGGTTCGTGGTGAATTTCCGGCACTGCCAGAGTGACTTATCGACATGAAAATATGATCACGACACCAAAAAATTGATGGCCGTCCCGGACGCAAATTTTGTACTAGGCGTTGGAAACTTGTGAGGCCATTTGTACGCGCGGATTTTCAGAGCTAACAGGAACCCAGTTTCCGATAATCGTAACTAGAGGTCTCTACATTACACATTATATGGACGGACTTTAAACATTGGACTGGACTCATAGTTACGACAGAGGCTAGTCGGACGAGCGTTAGAATAACAAAGACCTATGTACTCATGATGAGCACTCAAAAACACAGTGATTGTGACTTTTCACCGACCTTCTGACCAAAAAATGTTACTTACCATGATCTTGAGGAAAAATCTACAAATTTATTGCACATATTGGTGTTGTTCGATTCTTGATGATTATGTAAAAAAGCATTTACTTTTGCAAGTCCAGTTTCAATCCAAAAATTGTATTTTGCCTGTTATACAACAGCTTCCTGTAGGTCAGCAGTCCGAGGTCAGTTTACGGCAGTCAGGTAAATACGTAATCCTGCTTCTAATGAAAAACCCCCCAGTGTTTGAAAAAATTCTCAAGACTGGAATAAGGAAAGAAAGCCTTACCTAGACAAAGAGGTGCTTAAAACTATCGCCCTGTGTAAAACTATTAGCTGCGGGTCTAGTTCATGGAGAGAAGAAAATAGTGATTGCCCAGATAAAGGATCATATTGTCTCAAATGACTTAAAGGGTGCGAAGTTTCAGTTAGCTTACAAAGAACGACACAGCACTGAAAACGGCACTATGCGTGTCAAGACCGATTATCCTCAAATGCCATTCACAACAGTAAGGCAGTTTGCTATTGTGCTGCTAGCTCTTTCTGCAGCTTTCTATTCCTGTTGATCATGCCATTCTTTTTGGATAGGTTACGTGATACTTTCAAAATTCAAGGCTATGCCTACAGGGATTCGGTCTTACCTGCTGAAAACGCTTTTGTGTGGCATGGGGATGCCAATTTCAAACAAGCATCATACTCCCTTTCGGTCTCCTCAGGGTTTTGTGGTGGGACTCTCTTTTCATTAAATG
>JAMKCH010037105.1:0-14947 GCA_023653785.1 Ophioderma brevispina
CTCTGAATGTAAAAAGGGTTAAACCATCTATTCAGTTGAACAAAGTTGAGCATTTACAGCTTTTTAGTTTTGATCTGAACACATCCTATCCCAATTAATTCCTACCATGGACAATACATGTACATTGATGCAAGGGGTCTTATGTGGGGTCACAGATGAGGTCAAATGTCATTCAGGGGTCACTTAGGGTCAGATCTTGTGCACATACACTTGTGCATGTGGTATTATCCAATATTGTCTATACTTTGATTACCACCAAATAGGCGGGGCCTCATAACAGTACGAACTGATATGGAATAAGTGTAGGCGCAAGACAACACAAGAGATGCAGCGTGTATATTATGCGTGGCGCACGCGATTCTGTGCAGACGCTCGAGTACATTTGGTTTACTTTTATGCGCGGAACGATAACAACCGAAAAATTCCCGCCTATTTGGTGGTAATCAAAGTATAGCCTTTTTGGCTCGAGCGAAGCTGTAGAGCCTTTCCGATCCCGCAGAATTTGCCTGTACCATTGAGACACTTTCCAGAGTTGCTATAAAATGTTTCACACATTTTTCTGCTTGATGTATGATCTTATAAGTGGCATGTGCATTTGACTAAGTAATTTTTCAAGCTTTTCCACTCTGGTAGCAGCGAAAAAGTGGCCGGGAAAAGCATATTTTTGGGTATTTATAGGCCAAGAATCGATTGAAAAAAGGTGAAATGTCGGACCATTTTCGTATGTTCCATGCGCTTTGTTGATTATTTTGCTCTGTAATAATGTTAGTCGTAAACGATTGACGGAAATCGGCAAGAGTGGTCGTGAACATAGTTCTTGCGGATGTGTTTCAATTTTGGTGAAGCAGTTTTACGCTCCCGAATTAACTCGGCCGGCCCAAAACAAACTCGACCCATACCAACCGGAATTCTCTCGGTTCTGCAAGCAAATCTCCTGATTTTCCGTATTAAGGAAATAAAATAAATATAGAACATTAAGGAAAGAGGGCAATATCTTTAGAACATTAAGGAAAGAGGGCAATATCTTTTCAGAATGAATAAAAGAACATATGTAGATTTGAAGATTTTCAATTTATAAAGTCTGTTAAACTGGTTTCCGACATAATTTTTCTCCCGACTTTCGGATGGTTCACTCCATTAATATTTTGATTTAACCATTTAACTGCTGTGTATGCTAAATGTCTTCTGATGGTATTTTAGTTAACTACTTCACTGCAATGGTGCAAATGATATACCAACAAACAATGCATTGTTATAGCGGTTTTGTTTTGAAGTTTTCAAGCTTTAAAAGTTTAGGCCTTAATACTATTCATGTACTTTAAAAAAATACTCTATATGAACTCAATGTGTTCCTACTGACAGTCCTTTATGGGGCTGTCAGACGGCGGAGCTCTGTCCATTTTTCTGGAAAAGCTGTATTTTAAAGAGCTCTATCTCATGATGCAGTCATACGTGCATAAGTAGCTTAGTTTTCAAGTTATAGCATTTAAAGTTTAGACCCTTAATTTCTAATGTGCCCTGTACTTAAAACATATTCTCCATGGTGGACTGTGTCACTGATAGGTTCTAATGGGGACTGTCAGATGCAGAACTCCATTTTTTTTTCAGGAGAGAGTAATTCACAGAGCTCTCTCATGATGCAGTATTGCAGTTGTATGTGGAGCTGTATTTTTAAATTATATCCTCCAAAATTTGTGACTTCCTCCTTTTTCATGTAATATAAAAAAACAATCAAAACGGACTAAGTTTCTATACTGACAGTTCCTTAATGGGGGCTGTCGACGGCGAGCTCTGTCCATTTTTAACCCTTCAATGAATTGGATGGGTTATTGCAATCGAGAGCGGCGTGTTTTATTTTCTCTACTAGTCAGGGGGGGGGGGCGTTTTAATGTCCATTTCTTGACGGAAATCTCCTATTGGAATCAGGATCCTGGGGAAACTTGTGTTTTGGGCTTGATTTTTTAAATTTCATTGACGGGATTCAGTTTGGGTAACTTTTGTGTCTTTTTGTCAAGTTTTGGCCTCATTTTGATGCGTCTTGTCGTCTTTCTTACTGAGTGCTATTGGTTTATGTGTTCACATTGTTAAGCCAGTGCTCGCGGGTACTGGCGGGCGAATCTAACCAAGGGGTTTACCAGGGACTGAGGTCAAACATGAGAGAAGTTCCATTTGACTTTGACTAGATTTAGTTAAACCAATCCTGGATGAAGGCACCCTACTCTATAGATATGACACAAAAGACGTTGTTTTTATGACTAAAGGGCCTTTGATCATCTGGTATACATCTTCCAAGTAACCATTTTTCACTAATTGACATGTCAAAGTTTTGAACCAATCAATTTGTTAGCATTTAAGGCTTTCACCTTACTAACAGGCCCATGGTCACACACAAACTTACTCTACCTCTGGAGAGGGAGATTTGAACAAGGAGAGGGAATATTTTGTCTCCTGCAGGTAGAGGAATATTTGAACAAACGATTTTCTGCCCAGAAGGTTAGTGTTGTTATTGTTTCCCCCACCAATATCTTCTCCCAGTGTCTAAGTTCTATATGCCTGGTACCATGTGTAACTTTACACACATTCCCATTTGCTCCTGAAGATTGCTGAGTTATGCAAGTCTCATTCATTCACCAATGCAATGTTCACACATATGCTTCAAAAGAGCACTATAAGACAGGTAATATTCCTTAACTTAAACTCGCACTGTGTTAACTTGAAACAGCCCAAATTCTCTAACTCCAACCAGTCATAAGTGGCCTTCGAATGCACAGGTACCTAAGAGAGGATATGTATATGCATCCCACAATGCGTCAGTTTTGGTACATTTCCCCCTCAATACTACTCATTTGATCCCACAAAAATCCTATTTTAATACATAAAACTTGGACCTTTGCACACCGCATGTCCTGCACGACAAAGCACAGTAACTTTATAACTTTGGGTAATCCTGAAGTTTTGGTGCTCTTAATCTCTTTACCCTGCCCTAAATTACCTGACATGGTTTAGTTAAGAACAGATAGGCCATATTTGCAATGTAATAATTTTATTAGTGCAAACAACCCCCCTCTGCTACGAATACTATGAAGCAAGGTTAAATGCATCACTGTTTTCTTTCTTGGGAAATTCTTGCAATGATACAGTCTACCTTGTATCGTGTCCACATATTACTGAATGTGAAAATGTTTTGGATTTTTTTAATATTTTATTAGGATAAAAGTGTAAAACCTATTGTGGTATTATAGTTGTGGTAAAATTTAGCCCAATTTGAGTGTCAGTGGTTGCAAATCGGGTTGTAATATTTAGTTGAGTTACTAATTAAAACAAAGAATTTATATAATTTTTTTGTATAAAGTTGATCATTACAAGATTCTGTTTTATTAACACCACGAGTCATATGTTGACAGTCGACAAAACACAGGTGATTCTCCTTGGTCAATGTAAATGTTCACCACCGTATCAATACAGTAAGTTGACCATGGACTTCAGAAATAATTCAAGGTTTAACTTTAACACCATTGATTTTTGCAATTGTGATTGATGTGGTCACAGAGAGTGCAAAAGTTTGCTGAGTGGAGATGTTGTATGCTGAAGACTTGGTTTTAATGAGTGAGACATTGGAGGGAATGAGGAAGAAGTTTATTTTGGAAAGGGAAGAAAGCTTTCGAGAGTAAGGGTCAGAAGATAAACCTTGGGAAGACAAAGTGCTGGTGAGTGGGGCGGATAGGGAGGTGGTAGTGAGTAATGTAGACACAGTGGGGTATGTGGGCAGAGAGTAAAAGCAAATTCAGGGTGGTTGTGAGAAATGTGGGAAATGATCCATGGGAGATGCACTAAGATGAAGAGAGTGACCCCTCGTTTGGCAAGAGATTTTGTGTGTAGATATGTGAGAAGGGAGCTGGAGGGATGTGGAACAGGAGGAAAGTTTTTTATTGGTGGAGTCAGTGAATGAGTCACCAATACCTAGGGGATAATTAGATATAATGTAGGTTAGGGGGGGTGGATGTCAGGTTGCTGGACAGCGAGAGTGAGGTATGGTGGGTGAAGTTTAGGAAATTTGGGGAGTTGTTGGCATGGGAAAAGATCTCCTTTGAAGATGAAGGGCATGGTGTATAAGACTGGTGTGAGATCAGTGATGCTGTATGGGATTAGAGTGGTGTCCCTGCAGCAAAAATGAGATGGGGACTTTGAGGAGGCACAGCGAGAGCAATGATGATAGCAATGTGTCGTGTGAAGTTGATGGACAGTATGAAGACTGAGGACTTAGATGCAGAATGTTGGGTTTGAAAGGCAGTTGACCAGTTGGCGAAGGCGAATAGTGTGACGTTGGTTATTGGCATGGTTGAGGAAGGATACAGCATGTTTTAAGAGGGCTTTTGAGTGCCGAGGTGAGCGGTTTGATGAAGGGGACTCCAAAGAAGACTGGAAGAAAACAAAGTGGAGGAGGAGAGTAGGAGGGTTGGGTTGAAAATGGAGGATGCATTGAATTGGGTGAAATGAAGGAAGGTGTCAGGGGCGGTTTGCTGCAATGTGAGGTGAATCCGGCCACCCATTTGACTTGAAAGGACAAAAACCGGATTTACAACTTTGGTTTAGTAGTTTAGTCGTTGATATTCATTATTTGCAAAGCAGAGCGATACTACACAATATTATGTTTTTTACAATAAATTTTATTGAAAGTGAAACTACAGGCAAAGTGAGGGAACAAATTAAAAGAAAAGAATGAAGAATTATGAGTTACTCCGATCTCATTAAAGTGTGTGTAAAAAGATCACACACAGATTGAACCAACTCTCTGTATACAGGCCCACATGGAGTATAATACATTTATTGTCTTACCAATGAATCTCGACGCTTAAATATTAATAAGCCACCACAAATATTTCTGTTCCATGTAATTGAAAAGCAAATAAACAGGTTTTCCATAACAACAAATATGTTTAAAAGTCTTGCCATTAAAATATTTGCCATGTTTTGTTTTTCGGGTAAGTCAACATGTAACATTAACCCTAAACCCTGACCGGGTCGTGTTGCCGCCTACGGCCCAAATGCAACGAAGGGCAATCTATTTTTTTTATTTTTAACGGCCCAGATGCAACGAGAGCCAAAGTTTGCGTGTCATTGCATCTCGGCCTTTTTTTCTGTCCCCCGGCACAGGAAAGAAGAGCGTCAAAGTCGATAACGGGCCCAAAATGCAACCAAAACATAGCGATTTTTCCCGGAAGACGGCCCAGATGCAACGAAAACATCGCGCCATTTACCGGAAAAACGTCCCAGATGCAACCGAGAACATCGCGTGCGAGACTGCACTAAAAACAGTGTACAAAAATAAATAAATAAATAATGGATGGTCTGCACACTGACTGCATGAAATTTGTATCTTATAGTTCGCCAGTCGTGAGTGGCGCTATTACGCTACATCATAGTCTGCGTGGCGCTATTTATGCTACGTCATGCCCGGTTTACCTCATGAATACGTTTATGCATAATGAAAAAAATAGCTTATCGAAATGGGTGGCGCTATCACCATCGAAACGAAATTGTCTATGGGGCATTTGTCACAGTGTCACCCCCTGATGAAAAGCATTTGCTCCTTCTGCGGTCAAACCGTCCGAAATGGAGTGAAAAGCATTGCAATCATTTTCTCGGGAATGACGGCCCAAATGCAACCGAGGAACATCGCGTCATTTTCCGTAAAGACGCCCAAAGCAAACGAGGAGCATTGCGTCATTTTCCGTAAGACTGCCCAAATGCAACGAGGACATCGCGTCAATTTTTACATAGATTGGCTTATTGAAGAGCCTATGTCACTTGTAAAATTGTCAAGTGAAAATTATTTTTAAAAAAACACGAAGCCCAGATTAATGTGGTGTATTTTTTTGGAGTTCACATCCTAATAATTAGTTAAATTAAGTATGATAATGAAGTAACCATTTACTATTGCAATGATTAAAGGCGCTTTTGTCTATCGTACACATACAAAACACCCAAAATTTTTGGCGGTTCATTTCAGGGGTGAATTAATTCTCTGGGTCTTATGTATTTGATGTAACAACCCGCTTTAAAAAATGGGAATTGCCTTTTTCTTAAATTTTAAAGTGACCCTTTAAATATAAACAAGTGCAGTAAGGTGCCTTTCAAATAATCAGGGTCACTTCAAATCAATTTAAAGGTGCATTTTGTGCCCTACACCTTATTTTTGTGAATATGGTTCATTCAGAATATCGCCCGAGAAAAGGTTATTCCAAAATTCCGTGTGATTTTGATGAGGCGGTTTTGATGTTATTAACAAATGTTGATATCACGGTGCCCCAGAGGCCACTGTGGTAATAATTTCTATTGGGTCTTGTGTCGGCTTTGGTGTAACGGACAGAAAATACCAAATTACTTAATTTGCTTCCAGAGTAGATCACATTTTTGCACGTATGGTTAGCAACATGCCTATACTTTAGCGTAACAAGTTAGATGAGGTAACATCTCAACTCCTTTGGTAAGTCAAGGGGGATGAGCTGTGGATCACGAAACCATGTGTTGAGTGTTGCTTTCAATTCGATTATGACTTTCAAATTATCATGTTTTATAATAAATTACCGGGTAAGAACAAAAAGACGTAACCTTTTAAGTTAGCATGGAAAAAGACTATACTGAAACAATAACTTTGTTGGCCTAATAGCGAATTTTAAATGTCAATTCAAGCAATTGTGAAACATTGTTATCATCATCATGGAACTATAATTTTATAGAGTATATTACTGAAGTATGTATTTATGGAATATCTTTTTGTTTGTATACCCTAATGTCAAGTGTTCAGTAATGCAAAATCAGCCTAATTAAGTCATGACTATTATCATAGGGCAGATTGTCCTTTTTAAGCTCTTCTTGTTAACATATCTATATTTTTAAATTCCAAGTAGGCCTTCTTTTTGAAACTCATAATAAACGAAAAAAAAATTACCTGTCTCATTATTAGAACTCAAGTTTTAGAGTCATTTACCACAATCAATGTCCCCACATTCCATGCGAAAATTCAAGGGCTGGAAAAAATTATTGATGGTGTCTGGAAGAGGACCATGATCAAGACAAAATGAATTGGTCTTTACGCCATACTTGCCTAATTCAAATTTAACAGTCACATTGCTCTAGAGACAGTTGGCCTGAACTGAGGCAGCCCTTACTGATCAACTTAAGTTTTTTTTAGATAAACTCGGGTCATTTTTGCAACCAGCCTCAAAGAATTTTCATCAACGTAGACAGAGACCCAAATTTGGCCTACTTTAGTGAAGCAAACTGCAAAAATATTGAAGTCCGTAACTTAGCAAATTTGGTATAGTGGTAATTGGTCATGGCAGGATAAGGCAAGCCTTTTTTTTTTTGCCATTATGTCATGTAGTTATGCTGACTATGCATAGTTTTTACGGTATAGTATGTATAAAAGGTTGGGTTTGGGTTGGTTTCGTACGGCAAGTTAGAATTGTTAGTTATGTATACTTGCTTAATTTTTGGAGTGTGTGAGAAAATATTTTGGTGTCCCTGAAGAAACCTTATCCAGTTCATTATAAGTTCTTGTTGGCTGTATTCGATAAGAAGGACATTGCTGACATCTTCTCTGCTACGACAAAGCATACCATGCCCCGCGTGGCTCTTCCTTTTTAGCGTCAAGTCTAAACGATTTTCCACCCAAGTTGAACTGTGTTTTTACGCACCTTGAAACTGTTGAAAGCCAGTCTGGAATTTATAAGTGCTCCTTGAAAGTTTAAGGACTTAATCTATAGTTTTTCTATATATAAGGTCATTCCATGTTTCCAATGCAAATCAACAAATTTTTGGCACATTTGTTGCCTTAGAGGCACGTCCCAATTTTTTTTATTTTCGGATATGTTGCAGTGTACCCAAGTTATGCAACCAACCAAAATTTTTAGTCATTGTTGTTTCTGTTTCCCCTTGGGAGTTATGGACCACAGAAAATGGTCATTTGCACCAAAGCCTGTTCTATGATGACAAGTGGTTTTCCATAAATTTTATTTCCAAAAAATAAAAGCCATATATTTTCTCAAAAGTGGCTGTGAGCTTCAACTTATGAACGTCTCAAAGGTACGAAAGAAAAAAATTATTCCAAAAGCACGCTATTAACACGGCTCGTTTATTACGGACGTTTTTCAAAATGGTGGATAATGAGATGGGGGTTTTTACAACCCCTAATATTTTTTCATATCTGAGACTTGTAATTGCTTGATTTTAGTCTAGTATAATCCATTTTATCAAGCCTAAAACATAATAGCATGTTTTTCAAAACATTACGCAATCCCGTTTTCCCCCCATGGTTACCGGCCATTAAACTTTGAAAGAAAAACAAAAAGTCCATATGTAGACAGACATCATTTTTCTGTGCTACCTGCTTTTAAAAGTTAAAAATTGCAGTTTAACATAGTATTTAGTGCAGCACAACTTAATATCAAGCAAGAAATTGTCTTGGCCCAAACTTTTAAACTGGACCAAAAAAGATAGCAAAAATGTCGATAATGGCTAAAAATCGGAAAATGGCCTATATTGGTGTTTTTTTACGCAGAGTTTAAGGTGGAACATAAGTACAATTCACCTTATTCTATGTATATATTTGTACATGTGGAAGTAGTTTGTACACATACTTCCCAAAATCTTACTTTCAAAGTTTTGAAATTACCAATCACCTTCCAACAACTACCCTACCCTGAAAGTACTGATTTAAGGTTCCGACACTCCTGAATAAGTTGGAAAAAGTGGGGATATGAGTGAAAATACAATGCATCATTTTTAAAACTAAGTGAGATTTGCACCCTTTATTCAGTGTGCATGGTTTTTGTGATGAGGGTTATTACCTGAAATAAAAATGAAATTTGTACATGTTTTTATTTCCAATATAGGCCCCCTTACATACATGTAGCCCAAATCCAGTGTAGGTCCATGTAGGTCGTCATTACGTCAGAAGTGGCTTTTGACAAAGCTCATATCATGAATGCAATCTGGGATATTGGTCTCTTTTCAGTAATTACAATATTTGGTGGTTTGGTTATTTAAAAAGTACAGAACACAAAAGTATGCATTTTTGGTATTTCCAAAATAGACTACCCTAAAAATGGCCAAACTCCGCACATGCACTACTTAGTCGTCATTTAACGTAATAATATGAGCATTTTAGGCTTTTATAGCATACTGAAATCTATAAACCACATGAGATACTACACTCATTTTCTGCAATGAGGTGTTTAATGTGGTGGAGTTTATCAAACAAATGGAGCAACAAAAATTTGTACAATGTTTACACTTCTTTTTTTGACCCCTAAAGTGGCCAAAAATGAATGTGTAAGCTGGCTGAAGCAGCGAATATTGATTTGTGAAACAGTTCACTCCCCGGTGGTCTGTTATGGAAACACAAAGAATGTAATGAATTATGTTTCTGTACAATTCTAATAACCACCACACATCTACTTCAATTACTGAAAGGAGCTGAATAGCACACTTATATTAATGATATGACAATGGCAAAAATGCGCACTTTGACGTAATTTTCGGCCAGTAATAGTGAAGTGGATTTTGCTGCATTTTAGGAGATCCTATTATGGAATAGAAACAATGTTTGAAATTTCATTTTATACTGTATAATAACCCCACACAAATACCACACACAATGAAAAAAGTGTAGTAATCTCACTTAGTTGTTGAATACTGCCTTTGAATTTCATTTCATATCCCAACTTTTCAACTTATGACTGTCAACCTTAAATTCGGTACTTTCAGGGTTAGTCGTGTGGCAGGTGATTGTGTCATTTCAAAACTTTGAAAGTAGATTTTGGGTGGAAGTATGTGTTACAATCTACACTTCCAAATTAAATAATCCTTTATCAGTGCATTGTACTTTTGTTTCACCTTAAACTCTGCCTAAAAAAAAACCCCAATATTGGCCATTTTCTGATTTTTTTAGCCCCTTTTAATCTACATTTGGCTATCTTTTTTCGTCAGTTTAAAGTTTGGCCAATAAAATTTCTTCCTTGTATTAACGTTGGTGCACTAATATTATGTTAAACTGCAATTTTTTAAACTTAAAGCAGGTAGCACAGAAATTGATGTCCCTACATTATGGACTTTTTGTTTTTCTTTGCAAGTTTAAATGGCCGTAACCATGGCAACGGGATCCCGCAATTTTTTTGTTCACATGCTATATGATTGTAGACTGTTAGAATGATTATATAGGAAAAAAACCCTTAAAAAAAATTTCAAGCTTTTACAAGTCCTCAGATTGAAACTATTAGGGTGTAAAACCCCCATCTCATTTTGCATCATTGTGTATAAGTCCCTTACTTAACGCTCCGTTAATTAGAGATCTTTATCAAATCAATTTTTTCTTTCATCTATTTTGAGAGGGTTCATAAATGAGCCCAAAGCACTTTTTGATAAAAATTGGCCTTTTAACCCTTTTGAAATAGAAGCTATGGAAAACAACTTGTGCATTCAAAAAAAAGAGGACAGGATTTGGTCAAATGACCCAATTTCTGTTGTCCATACTAACTCCCTATGGAATGGAACAAAAATGGCTAAAATTTTGGTATTTTTTTTTTTTTTTTTAATATTTTTAATTTTTTCGTTTTAAAAATTTGTTTGATGTATGAGCCTTCAGCATTCGTTTATTTGGCATGGATGACCCATAGTATTCGATCCTCGAAATATGATAAAGATGGTATTCACTTGCGACTTTACTCTTCGGAATATTTTTAATAACCCTTACACTGCGATACTACTGTAATAATTCATTGCGTGTTGACGACAAACACGCTTGCCTATACTTTTGACGGTTTATAGTTATTACTTTTTTACGATTGTTGTTCCGGCCACTAAATGATTGACCTATACCTTCGACTTTTACCTTTTTATATCCCGCTTCGTTGAAAAAGCAAAAAATGTTGAAATCAGTGGCCGGTAAGCATATCCAAATACTAAGCCGAATCTTGGAACATTATCCTGCCAAATTCCTTACATTTTCATTCATAAATATCATAAAAATCGTTCAACAAGCGTCAGGGAATTTTGTCAATAATAATCCCCTCTCTTGTTTATCGGATATTCCTCAAAGTGGCCTCATACAAAAATTAATAGAGATTTTTTTAACCTGTAAGACCTTACAATTCTCTGCTCACACAACCAATTTCTTCATGGGAGTACTTGTGAAGTAGCTCTTAAGTAGCCATGGAGTACCCACGCCGCATGGGTAACCAACCACACATCGCTGGCCGCAAAAGTGGGGGTTAATCATCTCTCCTAGGTACACAGACGCAGTAAGCTCACCACTAGTCACCCCTGGCGGAGTAACTGCATGTGTACTCGCCATGGCAATGAGCCTTTGAGCTCTGTATGATTATTTCAGTAATTTTATCCTTATTTAACATTTTGGTCACATATATGTTAATGTTTTTACACCAAATGTCTATATGGGGGGTTTTTTGGTGACGCTGAACTCAAATAAGAGATGTTATAACATTGGAAAATTATCAGAAAGTCGTAACAACAATGGAATGTTTAGCGCCCGTCTATGGTCCAAAGTGCTGCCTACTAAGCAGCGGTAGGTGAGTTTTGTACCTGTGAAGGTACTCCCCAGGAGTAGCTGCAGAGGTACTCTACTTCTGGTGGCTACTGAGTACCTGTTAGTCCCCTAGCAGGCAACTGCAGAGTACACTATAGGATGGACACTGCTAAGTAAACATAATTGCTATCCACCCAGTGGTTTGTGTAACTTGCAAGTACTTAGTTTCAGGCTACTGCATCAATAGGTCATCAATGGGGTACCCTTGAGTAAAGCTAAGAGTACACATGGATTAGCCTAAGTACTGGGTTACCTACAAAACCGTGAGTAGGAATCTTGCTGTTTAATGTCATTGACCTCTCTGATATCCTTAATACGTGTGCAACCAGCGTCAATGTATTATTGCTGTAAAAAGAACTCGTGTAATAACCGTACTGACCCGAGTGAGAGGCCCATGCTCGATTATAATCCACCCCCTAAATTTTAGGAAATTTCAAATATTTCTAAAGATCCTTTTATTATCCCATGCCAAAAAATTGGGCCTACACGACTGCAAAATCGAAACCTACTTCTTCAACAACAACCCTTTTAGCCTTGAATCCAATGATATCATTTGCCAATACCTGATCGAAATTCATATTTCAATCAATCTTATACTCCCTCTCAAGAATGTTTCTAATGACGTCTGGAACCATTAAGTTAGTGAAAAAACATACATTTACGAGTATAGAACCAGCAGAAACCAGGTTTTTGGGTCAACACTCTCTGCAAGGCTTTCTACTTCACTCATACGTGATTCTACAATATTTTTTTTTCACTCTTTTTCCATATTTCGTATAAAAATAATAACATGTCCATAAAATTCCAGATTTCATAATTCATGTCATAAAATATTTTTTGAGGATTTGTTTTCTGAAACGAAAAAATAATTTGAACAGGCGTGTGTAGGGTCAGAAGGCATTTGGCAGCAAACCAAATATTGCCACCGCCAAACAACTGATTGGCAAATTGTTTCAGTTTTCGCGACTATTTTTGTGCGTTTTTTGCCGTTTTTTTTTTTTTTTTTTTTAAACTAAATTTACATTATAGTCATGGTTAATTACATGACAAAGATGAAATCTACTTCAAGAATGAGGGGTGGGAAAACTACGTACTACAATCGAAAACCGCATTTTTTCAACTTTCTCCTGAGTCTTAAAATTCGGAAGTCAATGAAGTGGCCTGTACAGTGTAATGTTGGCGAGTATCAAGACATTTTTCACTCCGGCTTCGGGCAATATTCGGGCATTATCCCCACCCCCCCCCCAATTTTCAAGTATTTTTCAGCTTAAAAGGGTGTGCTATCTTCCGGGTCATTACGGTATATATAATAAGGATTTTATCTAGCTTGCTTGCATTACATAGCATTGCAGGCATTGCCGTGGTAACCTGGAGTGCGAATGTTAACTGTTTAGTGTAGCATTTGCCATTTACCTTCATCCGTAGCCAAAGAACCACTGACCCAATTCTCATATTGAGTATACTAATAGAGTGGCCTCTAATGACCCATATGGCCTTTGACCCCGATTTTGGTCAATCTACATAATTAAACACTTCTGCAACTAAAATGCTCATGACAAACTAAAAGACCACTGTCTGCACAATGACCTATGGGACCCATGTGCCCTTTTGACCCTAATGGCCTATGTGACCTTTGACCCATTTGGTCAAATCTATATTACTAAAAAAAATCCCTTGTGGATTGTTTGTCCAGCTATACATTTCGCCGTCCTTTAACATACGGCATATAATTTTGTTGTGTTGGTAGAGCTGCCGATGTATTGAGGTTTTGTGGTCGCGATTTCGAGAAGTTCATTTTGGGTCCAAAGGTCATCCAGGGGTCATTTTCGGGTACCTTGGCCGTGTTTTGACGTATGGGTAGGAGTTTTGGTATGGTGGGAGCATTTCGCGGCCGTAAGGGTTTGTGGTCAGTTTCGAAGGGGGTCATTTTAGGGTCAAAGGTCATTCAATAGTGTTTTCCGGGTAGCTTGGCCGTGCTTTACGTATGGATATAGTTTGTTCTGGTGGGGAGTTTCGCTTAGAAGTTTTGTGGTCACGTTTTTGCGGAATCATTTGTGGGTCAAAGGTCATCCAGGGGTCGTTTATCGGGTAACTTGGGCCTGCTTTGATGTATGGATTGAGTGTTGGTATGGTTGTAGCGTTTCGCCGTACGAGGTTTTGTGGTCCATGTTTTCGAGGGGTCATTTGGGGTCAAAGGTCAAACAATCGAGTAACATGGCCCATCTCATAGGATATGAGTTTTTGGGTATGGTGGTAGAGTATCGCCATATATGAGGTTTGTGGTCATTTTGGTGTCACAGGTCTCCAGGGGTCATTATTGAATAACTTGGCCGTGCTTCATACCCATGCTTCGACGTATGGATGAGCACCCCGGGGTCTCTCATGATGTGTCGAATACATTAACCTGATTTTTGTTCCGAAAACATTCCTTATACTCATCTGGCGGGTATACTCAGGTAGCGGGGACCTGCGCGCAGCGTGGGCTCCAGGCTAGTATTTATTAAAATCTGCAATAATTAACAGTGACCACCAAACATGCTCAAAGAACTGGTACAATCTATAGCGGCTACACAGCTTGACCTCCTAATGACCTAAATTACGTTCAACACCTTTCTAAAATCTTATGATCCCCTTCAATTCCGTGAATAAAAAAACACAAATCGACCGAAATCAATTATTCAATTTTCTGTGTATGTTTTTAGTACATCTCTTTTCCAAAATACTATTTAAACATACAAATTAATCAGTCATATGGCCGGGAGCGACCATGCAACGTTAATATTACCATCGCCCCCCATGTATTAAATGGATCAAACCAACCAACAAAGTTAACAGTAGCTTCCATTCATATGTTAATTGCAAGTAAAACAAAATAAACCACGGTAATTACATCAGAACTATTTTTAAAAAAGCATTTTAGAAATGACTAACATAGATTTTGGAAATCGAAATAAATCATCATGTGTTTTTATTGCTAAAAATACGTCATTTTAGCTTGAAAAAGCTGTACAAAATGGCCTATGGCGAACCCCGATGGGCATGGCCCCTGCGTTACTATTTGGCACAAACAAATGTTTTAGAACTTCATTTAGAATAGTTCACACCGGTAATATGAATTTGTGCTCAGAAATTACAGGTGGGGGACGTGATTAACCTGTGGTCAGGAGCTGAAAAGTCATGAAATATCAGTATAGTTTTCAAGCTTAGACTGGCTGGGAATTTCCCCAGACGTTTTTTTATCATCAGTGAAATTGGAACCCAACGCGACATTTTCGGGAAATTCCATTTATTTAATATTTATTTTCGCACCTTAATTTTGGGAGAAGAAAAAAACCCGAC
>JAMKCH010037106.1:0-14824 GCA_023653785.1 Ophioderma brevispina
TCCAAATCCAAATCGCCGCGCCGCAAGAAGCGCAGCCCGAGTCCCAAACCAGTCAAGCTGCACATAGGCAGACTGACCAGGAACGTCAACAAGGATCACCTGTCCGAAATCTTCTCCATGTATGGCGCCATCCGGACCATCGACATGCCGGTGAACCGTTTCCATACGCATCTGTCCCGCGGTACAGCTTACATAGAATTTGAGAAACATGAGGATGCAGAGAAGGCCAAGAAACACATGGACGGAGGTCAGTGTTACACTGTTTCAGTTGGAATACTTTCCGGCTGGAAATCATCCCACTTTCCGTTTGGGGTTTAGTAAGGGTTTTCAGATTAATTTGATAGTATCTTATTAGAAGAGAGTTAAAATTGCAATTGATTTTAGTTAATCTCATTTCCGTAACACGCTGCAAACTGTATTTAAATGCTTGGAACCGATGACTTTACTTTTTAAAGATTTTCCCCAACATGAAGTTCCAGTTTAGACTTAAATGTTTAATAAGATACTTGAAATCAGTAGCATTATCTTCTGTTAGAATTTTAGGTCATGAAGGTACTGTAAAAGTGGAAATTTTCGCGCTACATTAATTTTTGCGCTTTTCGCGCACTTCTGAGCTTGCGCGAAATTAAAAACCCGCAAAAATGTTTATTTTGTGTGTAGGTCTATGTAGGATAGCTGAAAAGAGCGAATTTAAAAACAAGCAAAAATGTTAAAAATTGCTGAAACGCGAAAAATTACACGCGCGAATATTATCACTTTTACAGTAGTGCATTCCATTCAGAAGTTACATGTTTTTAAAGGAATGTAGATATTGATTGAGAGAACCTATGCAATAAATATTTTGAGCAGTGAACCTATTCAACCTTTTAAGGAATCTGCAAAGCAGGGGGCTCTGGTAATTTGTGTATCTGTCTGTGGTCAACTTTATTAACCCTCGTCTACTGAATGGGGGGGGGTGGTTACCCCCCCCCCCCACAGAAACATCTACCGTGGTATAGGGTGATCCCAAAGTTATGGATAGGGGGTGGCAACCACCCCCTTTCGGGAGAGATGTAACAACATGCCTAGTACGACACAAGAATATCACAGCCACTTGATTTTGGTACCAATAGATAGTTATGGTCCTTCTCTAAGTTCCATTGATACCAAAATGAGAGAATTACATCAGAATGACGTCATTAAGTTTGCATGTCAGCAAAACCCTCAATTTCCATGGTACACAGTGTATAATGGGGAAAATTCATTTTTTCGCTAAAAAAGTTAGCAATATCCGATTGTCATGCGGTTTTTGGCTCTACTTGATGGGAAATGACTAGTTTTATATTAAGAGGATTTTAGTGTTATAATGTGTTTGATTCAGTAAAATTGCAAAATATCAATTTTCCACCCATCCACTATTTTCATACTTTCCTCAACTTATGACATCATAGTGATGTCATAATGGGGATGTTGGTACTTATTTTTAATACCAATGGAAAGAAGAAACTTTTAGCTATCCTGTGGTATGAAAATGATAGGAATCTGATGTTCAGTAACAAAAGTCACAGTGGTGGTAACACCACACCGAGTTTTGTTACAAAAAATGGATCAGGTAGATGAGCGTTAGATGAGCGTTAACCCTAAACATACTTGCCCACTTTCTCCACATATGTGGGCACATTTTCATGACACTTAACAATGGTCCTTGGGTAGTGTAGCATGTGTTGCTAGTCAAATCTCAATTCCTTTGGCACAGTTCAGTAGCTTTCATTCACCAATGTATTTAGAAAATACACACCCTGGTTTTGGGGTATGATATATGATACCCATATCACACAAGGTCAGTTCATGTCAATGCATGTAGAAGTACAATCCACTGAACTGTGTCCTTGGTGGATGAGAACATTGTAACTCATAGTGAGTGTGCTCTGATATGTGCTTCTCTGATATTAGTTAGGGTTTAATCAGTTTTAATATTTACTCTGTGCACAAATGCAGGACCTCAATCTAAAGTAAGCATTTTATTTAGTCCTTGATGAAGGAACAATCTGCTTGAATAACATCTGTTTAAAAAATAAATTTTCACTTTATTTCAGGACAAATTGATGGTCAGGAGGTGACGGCCTTATTCATACTGCCACCCCGTGTTAGGCCTCCAATGGGCAACAGACGTAGTCCTCCACGACGCGGCGGCCCTGGATGGAGGCGAAGTCCACCGAGGAGGTTTGGTGGTGACAGAAGAAGGTGAGGCCCATCAACAGGGGACTTTACTACAATAATTTTCATTACAGTAATGTAAACTAACTCAACTTTGGCCAAACTTGTGGATGGAGTATAGAACAAAATATCGATTTCTGCTAATTTGTATAAATTTAGCCAGTTTTATTTAATCTAGAAAAAGGATTCTAGGGCTTATTTGAGGTAAAACTTTGGGAAACAAATTCATCCTCCACATAAATTGATGAGCATTAAAAAAGGAAAGCTGCTTAGAATGGCCCTTAAAGGTGCAACAAGAGTTTCATATCATGTGTCCTAAAAAATCAAAAGTACTGATTTTTTGTGCCCTTATGTAAAGAAGCTTGTCATCAAAAATATTCCCATCCTGACGGATTAAGCTGATAATATGTTCTTTCTTGGTACAAACATGGTGAAATTCTAATGCTTATAGGAGCAAATACGAAATTCCAGCCTATGTTTTACATATAAGCAAATCTAAATCAACCTGTTTTCCTCTCTTTTAACACACTGTAGATTAGTTTTCGGTTAGCCAAACACAAGGTAAGAAATCTAATTGAGTGCTTTTAAATGAAATTATTATTAGGACACAATATTTGGGGTGTCTCAAAATCCTCTTGTTGCAACCTTTAAGGATTGGGCAGGAGTGACGTTCAACTTGGCTGACTCGAAAATTTTACAAGGAGTTAGGGGAGATGGTTGTAGGCATGTCAACAACAAATATGAATATTGTCCATGAAGATGGATTACAGGTGCAACGAGAGATTTTCACATATCGGGTTGTCCTAAAAAATCGAAAGTACTGTTTTTTGCCCTGATTGTAAAACTTTCCATCAAAAATAATCCCCAGCTGAAAGGATAAGCTGAGAAATGTTTCTTTGGTACAAAAAGTGGAATTCCAATTTCTATCTGAGCAAATACGAAATTCATCGTATGGGTTGTCGATTGAATATAAGCAAATCAAATTGCTTTTTTCTCTCTTTAAGAAGACTTTCGGTAGCTAATTACAAGGTAAGTAATCTATCGAGGGCTAATTTATATAATTACTAGTATGGGCCAATATTTGGGTGCCTCAAAATCTCTTTTTTGCACCTTTAATGACATGTTTTTTTTCACATCACTAAAGTACCCACGAGAGGGATTTTAGAACTAATTTTGGAGTGATCGCCTGAACTGCTCACGGGACTGGGTGCCGGGGTCCCGGTGCGAATCCCACCCAAGATGTCCAACCTTCCTTAACTTCTATCCTTTTACCCCTTTCCTTCCTCCCTTCCCTCCCCACAAGAACAGTGTTAGGGTTAAGTAGTATAAATGCGGTACTACTGTCATGCATTTTAGATTCATGATTTTTTTTCTAAATTCCCAGCCAAGTATTTCTTATTTACATGCTTTGTTTGCAGTGTGTCACTTTTAAAGGAAAACAGATGAAAGTGCATTTTGTGAAGTTTCCATATATGTTTGGATATTTGGAAAACTAATATGAAATAGTATGAACTTCACTTTTATTATGTTGTGACTTTTTTCCCCCTTTCCCTGTTTTCTCTTCTTCCTTGGGTTTGTTTTCATTTTTTTCCAGACCAAGACGTAACATGCACTATGAGGAGTGCATGTACATATTGGATGACCCCTGGATTGAAATGGATTTCATATAAGCTTGTTTAGATCTTTGTAGCAGAGTGAGTTCTTGCACATTGCACACATACACTACACTAAATGTGGCAACACTGCATGATTTCAGATCCAGGGGTGCCAGTGGATTTCTTTGTACAACACAGCTGTAAAAATACAGCCAGTAGGATACTTCCAAGTGTGTCCAACGGACATTATTACTTTTTGCTTTATATCTTTGGGAGAAAATGCTTTTGAAGGCTGAAATTTCAGGACAACAATGAGAAAAATGTATTTGATACGGTATAAAAATCAGAGTAACAAAGACAATCGGAACCAGTGGCATAGCTAGGATTTTGATATGGGGGAGCAGTGTTGCATCTGAACTGACAGAAAATGGGTGGAGTCCAGGGGCAAATTTTTGGTTTTATATGCTTTCAGTGTCTTCTGAGGGCCAATTCTTGCACGATTTTGTAAAATTTACTTGTCGCACGCTGCCCATTGAACTTTAAACCTATACTTTGCAAGAGCCATGACCCAAATTCCTCAAGTGAAGCAACAGGCTCATCTCAAACCGACAAAATCAAATATGGGGTGCCAGGAGAGCCACATATCGGAACACACATCTTTTCAATTTGATGGGTTTCTATTCTATAAAATATGCAACATTTAAAAAAAGCTTTAAAATTTGTTTTCATAAGAGGGCCATACCATAAAATGTTATCAGACCCATTTAAGTATAATTGCCTCACTTTTGCTCTCTTTACTGGAATAAAACCCGCAGGTTTATTTAAAAAATGAAACTCTGAAATCTTCATCCAAAACTGGGCATCCCTGGAGAACAAGCACAACATTTTCAGAAAATTGTAGAAAGTTGTATACTGTGTCACAAATACAATAATTGTATTTACTCTCCTCAAGTATAGGTAAGTGTGCAATGTGGCATCCACTCACTATATGTTGGAAAATAGAGGGCACTATAACTGAAAAATAATTGGTATTTACAGACAATGGCGGCCAAGCCTCATTCAATAAAGCAACTCACCCAAAATATCAAAAGAAATTACAGTAATACGGAGTGCAAACCACAAACTAATTTGAATGCTTTGATGTGGGGTTGGTCATGGGTGTTCTCATGACCTGCATACAACCTCGTCCGTTATTCATACAAAACAAATCAGAATAACCCTTAATGTGGAGTTGATTCTTCAGCTCCAACGGTTTGGAATAACAAAATATTCCTCGTCAACATATAAAAATTTCAGATTTTTTTTGTCAAGATTTTGCTTTTTAGTGTTAATCCAATGGCGACGTCTAAAATTGGGATTTCTTGGCTGCCCTCCCCTGGGTACAGGGGTGTCTATTTTTCCAGAAAATCAGAATTGTTCCTCTTCCTTGCCACATTTATATCCTAACCTAATTCTTCCCCAAAATTTAACATTGGTTCCAATCACCTTAAGCAACAAATTTTTCCCAAAATGCCCATAGAGACAAAAACCTATTCCCCACCTCAGGGACAAATAATAGAAAAATGGACACCCCTGCCTGAGTATTTAGATTATTCACACGTTTGTCAAAGAAAATTGTGTATTTGGTCTGTTGTGTAGTGCTTCTTGTGCAGCTTTTGTGATATTAACCCTATTAGTACTGTCGAATGGTCACATTGGAAATTGCAGGAATTTATGTAGCCAATAAGCAAGGCTGTAAGGTCTAGAGTGAAAAGTTTTGGAAGCTGTATTTCAGTTGGTTTTTGAAATGAATACATGATGTCATTAGCCAATCAGAAAGGCTGAATGAATGGACAAGTGATGCTCAGAGTTTAAAGGCTGACTCGGAGATTTCCCGATGAGGGCGCACTCAATTTTCGAACAAATCATGTTTTTTGCATATACAAAATGCTTGTCCATATAATAATCACTGTGTGAAATAACTAAGCTCAAATCCAAGTCTTTCATATTGAAAATCACAACTTTGTTATAAAATTCCGGATATTCCGTAAATTTTGTTGTTATACAAAAACGTGTCCTAAGGGCACGGTTTATACAAAATTGAATAAATATTTCTGCTGAAAAGCTAACATCCGATTCATCTCTATTTTGGCATTAATCATTTCAGGTTACTATCTTTTTTTCTAGTTCTTTTTTTTAATTTCTTCTACACATCCCAAATATTACGAAATTTCTGAGTCAGCATTTAAGAGACATACTGTAGCCTATTTTCAAATATTGTTTGAAAGATTAATACAGCAACATTCACGGCCAGCTGCTTACTCCATTGTAGCCTGTCTCACAATCCCTGTCATAACTTCAAGTTAGATGTAAGCTTTCATTCATCATTGACATCGTGTTACAATCGGGGCATGGGTTTTAGCTGGAATCACGATCTGTGTTATGTTGGTGTGCATGATACACGTGCAATAGCTGTGCATAAATGACGACATCACTCCTCTGGATTGAGGATTATACCACAGTAAGCGACTGCACAATGTGGCACTTACCATTTGCGATTCAATTCGCAGAGAATAGCCTATGAAGTACACCAGTTAATTGGGTTTGCAGTGGCATCGCTCATCTGCAGTAACTTTGCCCCTTGCCCTTGTGACCACTCCATAAAGCTACCTAATTCATGCGTTTTGCAATCGGTTCCCCGCCCTGTGCCAGTACCATTTATTTTTGACCGCAAGGGTCGACATTGGCTGTCCAAGTCACTTCATTAACAGCGCCATAAGATTGTATGTTGAAAACAGCTCAACCAAGACTTTGTGTTTGACGATAGAAAGAAAAAGAATTTAAATTTGCCTTTTTGAGTGTGCTCTGCACGCTAGGATTGACAAAGTGATTAAGTGATGATCCTGTGTAAAATTGTGTTATATGCGGGCTGGTGGATGTCGACTTCTCCCATGATGCGCTGGAAACTTCGCCTCGCCGAGCAACCGTTGCGGTACACACACAAAAAACCTATGCGAATTGCAAGAATTAACCCTAACACCCGCACGCAATAGAAGGTAGTGCAAATATTTCTGAAGCGGCACTGGCACATTTCAGAAAATCACAATTTCTTCGTTCCCCTCCTTATACCACATCCCACATAAACCGCGAACCCGACCCACCTAATGCGCACCACACCCAATAGTCTAGGCCATTGGAAGAAGATATATTTTACACATAAATTAACATACCCCCAAACAATAGGGACATTGATAAGAGGCTAAAGACATCCAGGTAATCTGTAGGCTAACTTTTAAGTTTTCCGTTACTTTACTCAACATATATGTCTATTACATGAATATCATAGTCTCGTACTCATTGATATCAAAACCACAAAGGGTGCCTGCTGCAAATGTGAACTGAAATTTCCATAATTTATAAGGGATCACTGCATATCTTGAGACTGTTACTTTTAACAATTTGTCACAAATAATAATAAAAACTCATTACAAATGAGTAGAAACACTTCAAAGAACACAATGATCACTCTTTGTCCAGAGGGTGTTTTGAATCAATCCCATGATGCATAGCAATGTTCCTATACTGTACTGTACTAATCTCATGTCAGTACTTACGGATAAAAAGTGTTCCAAAAGTTTAAGAACCACAAGATAATTCATAATCATGCTAAAAATTCCCTAAGTACTAATGCTTTGTGGGCTAAAATGAGCATTAAAGTCAGGGTTTTTATGTGTTAAAGGTGGATGGCCCGATTTAAGGATATGAAATTTTCATCTTGATAGATTGGCAATCAAACCCAAACCCCATCTGTAAAGTTTCGCGCCGATATTTCAATCCGTTTTGATGTGAGAGCTAAAAACGTGATTTTGTAATAAAATTGGATTGATTCAGCCCAAATTTATTGGTCGAGCTATGAGTTGCAAAAATATTGGGCGAGACGCAGTCGAGCCCAATATTTTATAACTCATAGCGAGACCAATAAATATTGGGCGCAAATCATCCACTTTTTCATTAATCCATGCGTAGGATCCGGTATTATCGCGTATCGGACACCTCAAAAAAAAAAAAAAAAAACATGATAATGTACAGTAGTGTGTAAGATTATATTGGTCGAACCAAAATTGGGCACATTTTCTTTGCCGCTCATAATTTCCAAACCAAACATCCTTTGTCCCTAAGATTTCACAGGGTACAGAGAAAAATATTAGCTTTCTTTCTTCTGATACCAAAATGTTGACCACTTACGGTAAAATCTTGGGCTTCTGAGGACGAGGCTATTAGCGATCGGGCCATGGACCTTTAAGAATAGGCTTTTTATGGGATCACATGACCCTATTGAGGTGAAATTTCCCCAAACTGGTGCATTGTGGGATTGACTCAAAATTGTCTAGAATGCCTCAAGGACTACACCAGCTAATTCCAGGATTCACATTTATATTGCCTGCTTTGAAAGGCTAACCCTTTCAAAAATTTGTCTTTGTACAACTTATATCTTGCAGGTCGCCTCCGCGTAGAAGATCACGCTCACCGGAACGCAGACGACGACAGTCCAAGTCAAAATCAAGATCCAGATCGCCACCCAAGAGAAGGCGATACAGTCGTTCCAGCTCAAGCTCCTCACGATGACATTAAGAAAATTGTGTCTGTCCTTCTGTGTACATGTACCTTGTAATATGTTGGCCCTCCTTTTTTAGAATTAGGAATTTTTACTTTTTAAAGCAAAAAGCAAAATTGTTGTGAAACATCTTTCAGGCATTCAGCTTGAATTGTAGCTTGTGTTCGTGGACTATTAAAGGTGCAACGAGAGATTTTACATATCAGGTGTCCCTAAAAAAATTGTACTGATTTTTTTTGCCCTGATGTAAAGTTTCCATCAAAAATATCCCCATCTGAAAGGATTAAGCTGAGAAATGTTTCTTTATTACAACAATTGTGAAATTTCTAATTTCTTATGGGAGCCAATACAAAATTCAGCCTGTTTTATATTGAAATATCAAAGTCACCCTTTTTCTCTCTATTAAGCCATTTCTGTAGCCACATACAAGGTAAGAAATCTATTGAGTGTCTAATCTACATGAAATTACTATTATGACACAATATTTGGGTGCCTCGAAATCTCTCGTTGCACCTTTAAATGCTGTGGAATGAGTTTATCATTTGGATCATGCCTTTTAAACTTAAAATCCTAAACTGAACCATTACCAGTCCTTTTCCAAGATTTATCCCTTAAAATCTCTGGGAAAGAAACTGGAAAACACCTGAAAAAAACTGAAAAATACACTGAAGACACTACAAAATGAAACAATTTCCAGGTAAATCAGTGGAGGATCCTACAGACAGTTTACAGACACACCTTTATATAGTACAGCAATAATGCTATGTCCATCTGAATTCTGAATATAAGACCTGTCTCTCTTGTGGTAAACACAGGGCTTGAAATAAACCAGAACTTTCAGAGATCTTTGCACCCTAAGAACTAAGATCTTGTACATTGTACATCCCATGTTGTCGTCAGTATTGTGTACACCCCCACCACCACCATACATCATTTTGTGAGTGTAAGACCCAAAAATATAATGGCCTTTGTACATTCAAGTTGTCGTCTAACTGCTAAGATACTTGTAATTTCATCATTTCATGTTGTGGGAAGCTGTGTGGTTTGTGTCCAAACACTATGTCAAGCAGATTAAGATTAAAAGGAATTATGTGGCATGAAACGATATTTAGACATAAAATGCACATCTCAACTACACATCGGGTCATTTTGTATAGCATTGGAAAACAATTCTAAATTGCATGCAAGATGCATGCCGTTTGAGCGTGTGGTGTCAGGCTACACTGCATAATTGCTGCACGCACTATCCATCTATTGCCCAGTAATGGATGGGCGGAGCTTTGACCTAAACCAATCAGTATTCTTGTTAACATGATAAACTACGCCCACTACTTATAAGTGACTGGATGGGATGTGTATTTCATTGTGTCTAAATATTGTTTCATGCCACAGACTTTGTATAATTTTGGCAATCCAACTCATTCTATATAAGGAGGGTTTAGTGCAAGAAGGCCCCATCTGCAATAGCTGCCACATGTTATTACCTACCAATAACATGTGGCAGCTATTGCAGATGGGGCCTTCTTGCACTAAACCCTCGATATGGGTCATATAAACAATGTTGAAACCTGTACTTACTGCTGAAGTCAGTGTGCATAACCATTTCTCATAATGAAAATACCTAGGAGGAGGTCTTTAGCATCCGTATTGGACCTAAAGTGTTAGTTACCCCCACATGGTCCACATTCTTTTTAATGAGGTTTTAATGAAGTAATATGTATTTAAGAAAAACAAAGTAGGATTATAGAGATCGTAACTCGGGTTCTCAATTATATCAGCTGAAGGGCCAAGAATATCGAACATATTTGAAAGTTCCCTACTTTGAGGGCCAAATAAACTGAAATTGTTTATGTTTCCCTCTATATTTAGAGCAAGTCAAGGGGTCAAGATCAAGGCTGGAGGGGAAGATTTGGCCCGGCCTGCCTTTTGAGAATCCCGTTCACAACATGCTCATGCTCACAGCTGAAAATCAGAAGATTTGCGACCCTGTTCCCAGGGAATGAGGCAAAGGAGTTGTTTAGCAGAAATAGCCCATTAAACATGCAAAAAAGTCCAAGAAAACACCATTTCTGAAGAAAATGTTGGTAGTTAAAGACCAAATCAAGGAACAACTGGATATCACTTTAAAAGCACATGATATGATCATTTCAAACTTAGAATCTCTCCAAGGTGACTTTTACCACTTTAAGCTGAGTTTGTCGGACCAGGACATGTTTATTAGTGGTTCTTGGATCGTCTGTGTAAAGTGTTGTGTACAGTTTGCCCATAAGCTTACTCAGCATGTTTGTACTTGCCACAAAAAAGACAACACTTGTGGATTCATCTTGATGGTGCTTGCTAAACCAACCCTCAATGCAAGCCTGTGTTTGTTGGGTGTTATCAGATAATTTGAATATCGGTCACAATAAAACTTGCAGGATTTTTATTATCCATAAGAATACTGTAAGAAAGGTAGGTGGGTTCAAATCTAGTGTTGGTTTGAGTAAACAATTGAGTTTCAAAGTTAGGCATAAAAAAATTGTTTGTTTGCCGTAACCCAACCGACCCTAACAAACCTGACGACTCAAATTTTTATGCAAAGTAGCAAAAATAAAAAAAATTCTGCCAACCAACCCATGATTTTCCATCAAACAATTAAATTATTTTTTACCAACACAGAACAAAAAAATATCAAAACAAGACGACAAAACAACTACAACAAGTAAAATAAAATATGTCATTGAAAAAAGAAGCTTTAAATAGTAGCATGTTGTATTTTGATCTATAAAAAAATCTGACCGACCCGCATATTTTTTTGCACTGTTTCGGCACACACTTTTTTTTATGCCTCAATTGAACACAATAGTTTTCCTTCCCTGTCACCCACAGACAACACTAGAGGGCTACACTAATGGCGGGTTCATACTTCATCGGCCGACGCTAGTCTTTCGAACATGGTCTGCGCGCCGGATTCATGAACATGCGTATTGCGCAAAAAGCATGTTCGAAAGGCTAGCGTCTGCAGACGTCTGCCGATTAAGTAAGAACCCACCCTAAGTATACTGGTCGCATTTATATCCAGATCTGGAATGTGGCACATGCTAACATCTTTTTGTTGACAAGTTAAAACCCTCTACAGATATAATTTTCTGTTCTGAGTTGTTAGTTTTCAAACAATATTCTCTTAATCTTTGGTATTATATTTTTAGAAAAGTGCCGTTTCTTACTCATTGCTCTGCTGTTTTTGTTGATCAAGTGCAAGGCCATTTTGTGTTCTTGCACTGTCACTGTGCATGACATCAAAACCCACCTTCAGAATTGCCTGAAATTTTGAAAATGACATTTTTTTTGGGAATATCTATTCAAGGATAAACTAAAAATGAGGTGCTAGGATCACAGAATGCACCTTTTAGTAACTTTGATTGGTATTCTGAAAGGGAGACTAACTTTAGACCTGGGTTTAAACCAGGGTTAGTCCTACAAGAGGGGAACTTTCCTTTCAAAATACTGTGAAAGTTAATGTAACGGGTGAGAAAATTCCTCATGGATGGGCTGGAACAGCCCATCCATGAGGAATTTTCTCGCCCGTTACAGCACACTTTTAGAGTATGTTGTAAGAAAAAAGTCCCCTCTTGTAGGACTAACCCTGGTTTAAACCCAGATCTAAAGTTAGTCTCCCTTTCAGAATACCAACCTTTGAATATTACTCCAACAAAGTCATTTCAATCAAGTAGCGGTTTCCAAAGTTGTTGATTTGAAGAGTTTTCCATCACATAGCTTTTAAGATGATTTTGTTATCTGCATTTTTTGAAAGTTTTGTGTTTAATAATTTCGGTAAGGTTTTTGATACACATCTTTTGTTTGACACAAAAGTAAGTTTCTAAAAGCCATCAGTAGTATTGGTATTTCTAGATTCTTGCTGACTTGGCTTTTAAACAAAGTGGTTTTTTTTTCTAATATGCAAGTTATACAAAAAATGGACAATTGTTTGGTACAGGCATCACATCTTTAGAAAGTAATGTCTCTTTGTAGAAATCCAAAATTTTTGTCTTTAAATTTAAGCACTAATGTGTGAGAAAAGAAGATGAAAGTGAGCTTTATATTGTACGACATTGTAATTAGAATAATTTAACAGGAAAACCTAAATTGCTAATCACTGTGGGATAGCATTATGAATGATCATCAGTGGCGTACCGACCGGGGAGGCAGGTGGGCAAGTTGCCCCCTCTGGCTCGAAAAAGCGGAACGATATGGACCAAAATATGCATGTTCGTTCCTCTTTTTCGGGGAATTTCGACCATTTCACCATAAATTGGGCAAAATTGAGGTAAATTAGGCGATTTTCGTGCGCATGCCATCAAGTTCAGACTTAATTGTAGCAAATCACCGGGACGACTTACCCATTTTTCCCCCTCTTGCGGGACAACTTGGAAATTTTGCCCCCTTTGGATCGACTGCCTCGGTACGCCACTGATGATCATCTAAGAAGATTGTGGTTTTGTGTTCAATCAAATTGAAAGTAGCATTGTTTAAGGATTTCTTGAACCTAGTTCATGTGGTTAGTTTAAAAGAAATGTGCAGTTTCATGAAGTATATGAAATCAATGTGTGACCATAACAGCAGTGTTCAAGGATAGGACAAACAGGATTAGTGGAGATAAGCTTAAGCGTGTTAAAGGGGCATTTCGTGATCCACAGCCTCGTCCCCCGACTTACCTAAAAAAAGTTGAGATTTTTATATCATCTGAACTGTTAGCCTAAGTAATCCATGCGAACCAAATCTTACGTGCAAATTCGGTCGTATCTGTGAGAAACTTGCAATTTTGTATTTTACGGACAGAAATTAAAGCATGGTGGCCTATGGGACCGTGGGAAAAAAGCATTTGCTCATAACACGAAACCGCAAGATCGGGATCAGCTCAAATTTTGTGAATAAACTTTTCTCAAGGATATCTAGTGAACCATGAATAAAAGAGGTGGTGCTGGAATCACAAAATGCACCTTTAAGCTTGTTTACACAAAAGCATACTTGTCTTGTGTACTGGATCCTGGATGATGCTACATCTTGGATATAGCATCAAGACCACATAATCTGCATTCAGACTAAGCTCAGAAGTGGACTTGGGTGTGGGGTTGAGTCAAGGCTGTAGACAGGATTAGTTTTGGGGGTGCAGGACTTCAAAAGAGTGGCCTCCCCCCGATCCTTTTTGACTTTTTGAACATCTCATTACCAAAAAGTGTATTTTCTTGTCAAAATTTCTCTATTTTGGAGCTATTTATCAAACAATTCAGCAAAAAGTGGACCTTTTGCCCCTTTTGTGGAATTTTGAAGCATTTGTAAGAGGGAGAATGTGTAATTTCCTCATGAAAAAAAATTTAATTTCACCATTTCCCAGTATATTGATTGGTCTCTTAAGACTTCCAAAAGACAGGGGATCAGCCATTGGGAGCCTTTTTTGGTCTAATTAGGTTTGGGTTCATAAAATCAAGATGCAGATTTCCTCTGCTGGGATGTGCCAATTGGCAATTAAAAGTAGAAACCACCATTCCTTTTACAATATAAGCGTATTTTAAGCGTCATTGCGTACCATGCACTGGCCTGTGATTGGTCGCCAGTGCACCTTGACAACAATCGCTGATGCCGAGTGCATCAATCGCACGCAATCAGTGTGTAATTTGCTAAGCCCTGGCCCTGGCAGGGGTTTAATTACGAGCGGACTACACATTAAAGGAATTGTGGTTTAGACTTGGGTACTTTTTTGTAAGTGCTCTTCTGTGTTAATTACTGTTTTTACATGGTACGTTGTTGCCAGAATTGTGCTGTTGTAGATAGGCATTACTGTATATAAATCTGTAATGTTTGAATAAAAAATGTGGTGTTGTACAAAATGTTTATATTGATTGTTTGGTTCCAGTGTTTGATAGAGTGAAAGGAAACGATGGATATGACTTGTGACTGGGTTATAAACTTAAAGCAATAACAGCACATTTTTTGAAGAGCGCCCTCAATTTTAAAAATTTGAGATTTTTGCACAGTTGTGTCAATTGTTCAATAAAATATACCTGCTCAAGCTAATGCTCCAAAATGCGTATTTGTCCTAAAAGAAGCGATTTTGTAATTGAATCGGGTTCCAGAATTTTATAACAAAATTGTGATTTTCTGTATGAATAGGACTACGATTTGAGATTAGTTATTTCACAAAGTGATTATTATAAGGACAAACATTATGTATATGCAACACACAATGATTTTGAAAATTGAGGGTACTCTTCTCAGGAAATCTGAGGGCGGCCTTTAAGTTACAAATGGTTACTGAAATGGAGGCATGCTCTTAGCTTTGTATTTTCCAGATAGCATGCCCCTAAGTTTCTCGGATATTCCTTTTTTCTTGATTTTTCTCTTTTCTTGATACAAGTGTAATTTGGAGATAAAACACAGTAGGCCTTCCAAAAAGTTTGCT
>JAMKCH010037107.1:0-61775 GCA_023653785.1 Ophioderma brevispina
CTGGCATGAGTAGTCTTGGCTACCGACGGACGAGTGTAAGATAATTACAAATTATACAAGTGACTTTACTGCAGGATAATTGGAATTATCCTTAAGGAGTCCGGAGGTAGACAAGGCATTGTACCCCCCTGCTTCAGTGTTTGCCTGGGGATTTATGTATCTTGTCATGGATCTCAGCCCTCCCAGTGCCAGTATGGCATTCCTGCCCATCCTCCTCGGGTCTGCGATTGCATAAGACGGGGATTATTGGTAGGCTCACCCGATATATTTGGTTTGGACTGTTCCATGATTGCTTGAAGGGAAGAATCTATTCATTCTGAGGGGCTATCCATAGAAACTCTGCATTAGTAGTCTTGTCTACCTCCGACTCCTTCAGTATAATTCCAATTATCCTGCAGGTAAAGTCCCTTTGTATAATTTGTAATTTTCCACTAGCACTTTTGGGTGAAAAAGTGACAGACACGAGATGACGGCGACGGGATAGTAGCAACAATTCACATTAATCGATTGAAAAGCCCGGCTGGTACTGGTAGTGTTCCCGCAAGGTTTTTATTTGGTGTGAAGGTTAAAGCACACCCCCACTACAAATTGGGTGACATGCCCGGACAAACGCCTTGGCAAGACCGAATTGTAAATTTTTCTGCGCATGCGTCAACATAAAGTAAACACGCGGACAGCGAAAGTGAACATCCGCAATAAATCTACTTCATTTTCACCTTGGATTATTACATTTTTGACCCGAAGATTTTAAGGTATGTTTGATATGAGGAACACGCATGATCCACACATTTGGTTATTGGCAATTCAAGGTCACAATCTGTGCATACACATGTGGTTGATTGGTTTTTAAGATATGGACATGCGTTTGCTTAGTGTCGATACCAATGTTCCCTGTACAGCGGCATAACCAAGATACTTAGCTGATATACGCCTATGTCCAAATGTTACAAGATGAACTGTTAACTAAAGGTTATGCTCGCAAGAACTAGAGGTCCCTCAAACGCATTTTTTAAAAACAGGGCATTTACCTACTCACCTAACTTCCAAATCCAACCAAATGTCACTGATTCTATTTATAACGGATGTGCATTTAATGTCAATGTACTTACGGCGAGGGATGTTTGCGTCAATACTGGCGCAAAATGAAAGAAAATGGAAAGGCCTGAGTATACTAAATAAAATTTGCCTTTATTACAATTCTAACATCGAAAACTTGTAGAAAAAACTGTTTTAATGATACTCAAGTATTTCTTTAATTATTTGTCTAAGAATTATATATTCATGATAATACACCAGGAATCGGAATATACCACTAGAAGGTCGGTAAGTGAAGTAAGTTTAAAACTTTTTTTCCCGACAGGTTTTTTGCTCGGAAAACCCCGCGATATCTATATGTCTCATAGCCCCGGGCTTCACCCGGGCTATGACATGTCAAGCTAGGCGTTCATATAACGATACAGACCCTAAACTCTAAAGCTGTAGTGTAGTGCAATATAGGTTGTGATTTGAGTCTCTCGTTAGACGACAAAATTTCAATTTACTATTTTTAAGAGTTGGATTGCAATGGAAACGAAACATTGAGTCTTGATACGAAGCTGATACAAGAAAATACTACTTGAAACAGGTTCAGGTCGGAGCCATGTCTTCCCCTAGCCGCCTGCTGTCATTGAGTGTTTTGTATAGCAAAGTAACGACAAGTTATAATGTGGCTAAATGGTTGTAGAAAATGTGATGAAATGAAAAAAATGTGTAGATTTGTACAATCTCAGATTGTAGCCCCTCGGTCTAGACAACATGGCAGGGTCCCGTAGTCCCAATTAATTGTGACTACACATTTGAAATTGTATTTTAAACATGGTCATTATCATATTACTGAAGTGTAGTCACAAAAGTTTTATGTGTAATTGGTAGCCATTAACAATTCTACTGCACTCACCTCTCCAATCGTTCAAGCAACATATATGCAACCAAAATGATCATCAATCCATCACATAGTATTATCATTACTATCTCTTCTATCCAGTTTTAAGACTGAAAGTGCAGGAGGTAATTGTTATCAGGGTTTTTTATTCGGCTTTCTTTACACTTTTTGAAGGAGTTTGGTGCTGTCAGATTTGGACAATCAAATTTAATCAGAATTTTTCCTACTAGTTGCCAGCATTTTGACACCTTTTTATAATGATACTTCTAGACATAGTAGAAGGGTCTCAAGATAAAATCAGGTAAGTTAATGGATTTTGGAGGCTTTTATTTTTATCTAAAATTGGTGGTTGGTTAAAGGCTAACCAATTACACATACTTTGTTCCAACAATTCAGTGGTATGTAATGGACCCAATGTTAAAAAATAAATGTCAAATGTTGTAGTCAAAAATTATTGGGACTAGGGTTCCCGCTACACCATCGAATGCGTTGTCCTCAGCTTGCTCAGACTCAAAAAAACCCTCAGACACACAAGGACATTATACACGAAGACCACGGCTTTATTAACTAATGCAGATTAAACTAAATCTTTGTTGAAATAGAAATTTTGGCCGAGGTGTACGGGATCTTTGTAGTCACAAACTCAAAGTGAATAAATGCTTCAGTTGTACTGATATTTACAATTTTTGAGGCAATGCAGCATGTAAACAAACCAACTTATGAAAAAAATTATGAGCCATGTGGGAAATAGGTGGTGTTTTTCAATACCCAGTCTTCCATGGGTGACAGTACACCCTCGAACTATGTGTCTTCAGCTCTTGCTCCGTACAAAACCCTCTCAGTCCACAAGGACCAGCACAGCAGCATGTTTTGTGGACATCATTTACTGTGTACTTCATTTGAAAGGAGTAGCACTACTTGAATTACAAAGAATGTATTACTGGACAATATGGTATATAACAAGATTTAGGACCAATGAATTGAGAGATGGTCACTATACACGCCATTTCACACCTTATGAATAATAGCTTTATCAACAACCCTCAACAATGGGCATGATTGGCAGTGCTGATTGTTTATAGTTATGTAAATGATATATTTACAATGACACCAAAAACCACTTTTTCTTGATTTTTATGAAATTTAGCAAGTATAGTTCAGTATTATATGACAATTTGGACTTAGTTGTCACAACTAAAAGTGATTTAGGTTAAGTTTCACTAATTACTAAATATTTTGAAGTAATTACAGTATGTAAAGAAACCAAGTTATGGGCCTTGTTGATTGTGTGTTTGTGCTTTTCAATACCCCTGTCTTCCATGGGTGACGTAGGAACCATGGATTCGATCCATTAGGGTGACAGTAGGAACCCGTGAATTCGATCCATGCAGGTTCCCGCTACATGGATCGAAATCCATGGGTTCCTACAGTCACCCATGGGTTTTGAAAAGGCAACACATGTCACATTTTTGTCTCACATGGCTCACAAGTTTGGTTTGGTTTACATGCTGTAATTGCCTCAAAAATAGTAAATCTCAGTGAATCTTAAACCTAACATCAACATTTAGTTGTGGACTACTGAGTTCAAATCTTTTCACATAATACGAATACACTTCGCATTGATAAAAAATCAAGGAAAAGAGGTTTTGTGCATTGTAAATACTCCGGATCATCACATAAACAGCAACACTTGGCCAATCTTCATGCCCATTGTGGAGGTTTGTTGATAAATCTATGCAGAATCCTATAAGTGTGAAATGGAAGTATGGTGAATAAACTGACCAATCTATCAATTCAGTGCCTAAAATCTTGTTATATAACATATTGTCAAGTAATTACAGTCTTTGTAAGTTTGAGTAGTGCTCTACCTGTCCAAATTGAAAGTCAACAAAACATGATGCTATATATAATCAGGTAATCTATACCAAATTCAAGTAACTCATTATATACCTGGAACCAAAAAATACCACAGTAATAAACAACAACAAACTGCACCAGAGGCCAAAACGTCCAGGGCCGCCGAGAGAAATGTGGTGGTCCGGGGGGCACCTTTGCAGTTTGTGGCGAGGGGGGGTGGGGTGCGGGTTGACGTGGAAAAGTACCACACTTGATAATATAGGGCCAGACGCAAAAAATAACCGACGGCACTTGCCGTTGGTGCCCCACGCCGTTGCGTGATCCCCTAAAATCACCAACAATCAAGGCGCGACTGCCGTGCCCCTTTCATTCGATTTGCCGTCATGCCCTTTTCAAAGTCTGACAACAACTGCGAATTTGCGCCTCCAAGAAAATGCAATTCTTGAAGCTAAAGTGGTTTGTAAAATCATTTTTCCGCTTTGTTATTTATTCATGATTTCATCCGAAACGTAAATTGTTTTTAAAATCACATCCATAATGTTTTAATCCAGATTGATGCAGTTAAATAGCTCGCAAACGCCGCACGTGGGGAATCGATGCACACTACCATGACTATGGGCGCTGCCATTTGCAATTATGAGTTTGTTAGATCCTCTTCTGTATTGCAGCACATGTAAATATGCCAAACACAGCTTTCCTTGTTTCTGTAAAAGTCGGATAAGACAGATAATATTCAAAAGCAACAGGTACTGGAATTTTATAAACTTATTTGTTACGAAAAAATGCTTGATTGCCCTTCCCACATTGCAAAATGCCTGAAGCCCTTTTCCATGTGCTGAATGCCTTTTCATGCCCTAGAAATTTGAAGGCAATATTTTATTTGCCTTAACAACTGCCTGCCCCTCACGTCCTATTTTGCACCCGATAGGAGCAATACCACAAACTACTGCAAAATTTGGTAGATTCAGTAATTACCATATACCACAAATACACACAATATGACATTGTGTGGTAGTTTGTTAGTTTAGAGCTTGCTATACTATTGTCTGAGAGGAAGACAACAACCAAAACTATGAATGAGCAGCGTTGTCCGTCGTTCGTCCGTGATAAAAATATTAACCCATCTTGTGGAGGATAGATTCCGTAAGGGCAACTTGGGGAAAGAAGCGGGTTGAGTTCCCCTGCTCAGAAGCCGACCCCCGCCAGCCCCCCCAAATGGACTGACCGGTTGTACAGTGTCTATGGAGAAGGACCCAAAATTTGCCCCCTCAGAAAATTCCTTGGCACCCCTCTTGCCCCCAATTTGCAAGGGCTGGTTACGCCACTGAGGTATGTATACAATTATCTAGAAGTCGTTGGCGTATAATGATGTTAACTTGGTGGAGGAAGCGGGGGGTGTCTCGGGGAGGAGAGCGGAGAGAGATGGGCTGCGGTGTTGGGGAGACGGTGGGGCTGGGGTTGTTGGGGAGAGGAATGGGCGGGGTTCATATTGTAGACTTTTAAACATTGTAGTTGGGGAGGGTTGAAGCGGCGGTGGTGGTACTCGGGGAAGGGAGGGGATGGGTGGGGTTGTCGGGGAGGGGGACAAGTGGGCTGGGGTGTTGGGGTGTGGGTGGGCTGGTGTGGGGAGAGGGAGCGGCGGGGTTCATATTGTAAAAAATTTGTAGAATTTTACATTGTAGGTGAATTTACCACATGTTAGTGATCGCGACATCGGCGGGGACATATTATTTTACGCATCGGTAAATACGAGTCGCACCTGTTAAACTTAAATAAGGAAATGTGATACCTGAAACTTGAAAGTTTCACCAAAGGCAAGTAGACATCAGAATCTTACGCACCATGTAATTTTGGAAACTGATACTGATCAGTATACTAAAAATTGGTAGGCTGGTCTCGACCACAACATCTCCGCTGGACCGATAATTCTGTACATTTGGAAATTGCATTCGTTTCTTCTTAAAAATTGACGCTTTAGGTCAAAATTTGTGCATGAGGGAGTGCCGTTGCACACAATAATCAAACTTCCTCACAAGAATTGGAGGACATCTCAACAGATTTAGTACTGGTAATGGTATCAACTTCAAAGTTTTACAAATGATTATTTAGGGTCAAAACTGAACTACACTGCCCTCCTAGTGAAATGATCTATAATGGTCTTGAAATAATCATTATAAAAGACAATTAAAATCGGGAGAGTGGGGGATTGACATAGGAAAGTGGAAAGAGTTTACCGTATTGGCAGAGTGGCGTACCAGCTTTTTTTTCAAGGGGGGAAAGGGGGGAAAGATCTTTGGGGGGGGGGGACAACTATATCTTAAACTTTGTTTATTGTAGATAGGCCGTCCTACATGTATGTTTTCATGTGCAGGAGACAAGAGGGGGGAAAGATTCCCCAAGGAAGGCCTGAAATCTTGAAATCAGTTCCTATGCCCTACTTTGAAAGACAAAATCAGTTTCCCAGCCCCAAGTTTGGAAATCAGGGCTGTACATCCCAAAGTTTGAGTAACCCCAGGTGAAATTCGGAACCATATTGTCTGTGTAGTTGAACATGCGAAGCCTGCATTGTACTATAAGCCTATTACGCTCAATACATGATCAGTAAATTGATAAATACTTACATCAAAATAACCTGTTAACAGAAGACACAGAACCAAGACAAGGATGAAATGCCAGCTTGGTAACTGCATAATTCACACCTGACAAGGTCGTACACGCACTCCACCTTTGATATTCCCGATTGATGAAATGACCCCAGAACTGGCAGTCAGAGATTGATCATTGTCAATATTTTTGCCCATTTTTTGGCCTTCGTCTAAAATACAACATGGCAAACACATTGCAGTTCTTGACATTTGTATTTACTATCTTATGACTCAGACACTTGTATTCGTAGAATTGCCCCTGCTCTATCTCAGACGTAAACCGTCAAACTCACGTAGCTACAACTAGTATGAATGTAAGTGTGCATGCGTGGGCTTATATGCATGACACAAGCACACAAGAATATCATTATGTACATGCCTGATCAGTAGGATAAATCATTGATGCCTCTTTCTTGGTTTTATTGATTTCATATTTACTGTAGGAATCCAAATTAAGGTCGGTGTTAGAAAATCTGACTCAATTTACAACGGATTTGTTATCATAATTTTAAATAAGTGGTACATTATGCAATCAGTCGTGAGGTCCTCTTCAAGTGATTTGAATGTATACACAGCTCAGGCTGGTACAGGAAGCTGCTGAATTTTTATCAAAGCAATTCACTGACATTTCAAACGAGATTTTTTTTTTTGATTTGAGAGAAAAGGACCAAGCCAGTGCAAATAACAATAATGGACATGTGACCTGTATTATGTTTCTTGTTAAAAGATTCCTTTATCATATTTGTTGTCTGGACAATGTGCTAATTATAAACAAGTCGTGATCAGGGTCCAAAATAACCTTGCGTGCCCCTACCATTGGCCTTGGTGCCCTAAAAAAATGCCTTGCCCGCCCTAACTCTTATTTTGAAGCCTGCGTGATGTCCACATGGATTTTTGTCAGAATGTAAGAAAATGAAGCATGAATTACACAACAGTACTGGTAGGATGTATTTTGTACTATACGGACCTCCTTGGCAATTTCAGCTCATTATTCCAAACATAATAGGATAAAATGGAGATTAAGGATTAGATTTAAAAGGGTCTGAGTAGCTTTTCAAACAAAACTGCAAACAAGATTACATCATATGACAAAAAAACCCTAAATATTATCCTTCCCTGTTGGCTGATAAGGAAGGGATAACGATTGTGTACTTTTTGAGTGAAAAAGATAGAAATGATAAGATTGAAATGACTAAAAAGCCAAGACTTAACACTACCCACTACCCAGCACCCCTCTCCATTTTGATTGATATCAAATGGGGTAGCCCTTGATGAAGTGTAGGTTACAAAATGTAAATACTAGAGAAAAATGGTAGGCTTTACAGAAGCCTTGCCACATACAGTCCAAGGATACTATGAGTACATGTAGCATGTAGTAGGACATAAAGATTGATATCTTTACAGAATAAGTCAGTTGACCACTTGTTGGAAGTATTGGAGGGAGTATCCCATCCAAGTGGCATTTTACTTGTCAGAAGTGATCTGTCATGTAATCTACTGAAGAAAGCAAATCCAAACAAAATGATTTGACTTAAAAGATGAATTTTAATTTTCTTGCCCTTTTCTCTGGTCAAGAGTATAATTGTATGTGACATCCCAGAAGTGCTGCTTGTCGTTATGTCCATCTCGGCTTTGAAGTGAGATGCGGTTTTGTCAGTTCTCAATAGAGTATGCATTTAAGTTGAAGGGATGGCTAAAGTATTCATAGTAAAAAATTTTGTAATATATCAATTGGTGAGAAATTATGAGGACTGTAAGCTATGTGTATGTACATGAAGACGAGATGATGATAAAGGGTGATAGACCCAAGTCTGAGCAATAAGATTTTATCTTTGTCTTTTACATTAATTGTACAATTTCTATGGTGAAATTCATAAGCCCATTGGAAACCATCCACTGGACTTGATTTTGTGGAGCAAGTAGGGACCATGGACAGATTTTGCAGATGGCTCCGTGGGGATGCTGTAATAGAGCAATTATCACCTGAGATTGTCATCTATCTGTTGTCAGTTCATTTATTTGCTGACGACTTTTTAAAGTTAGGAGGTAAAATTTTAGACAAAACCTTTATCCTAATCACACGTACTGAAATCAAAGGCACTAGAGCCTAAAATGCGGCAAACTGGTTTGTTTTGTTAGCTTGATTAGCATGCTAAGATGCAAATAAGTCATCGGCCGTTGGCCTGTTATAAAAAATTGACGTTTTGCCATCAATCTTGACACGATGCCCTCATTAAGTTTGAGTGGGAAACCAGCTCCCATCACTGCCTCCCAATTTCATTCAAGCACTTTTTTCAAACCTACATGCAATTGATCAAATCCAACAAAAGTTTTGGAACTTGGTTAGTTCCGATCACATTTCCCAATCTCTGTGCAGTGAGTGCTAATTATGCATAAGATAGAGCTATGGTGGGAAGCAAACAAGATTTTTTTATGGGTTTGACTGGCAACCCATGTCCCCATCTAGCTTGTAAATTGTGGTTATCGGGTCACATTCTCTTTTGAAAATAATTCATTGATAGACCACACGAACCAGCAACATCCATATTCGTTTATGCAAGCCAAGAAAAAAAAGTTTGTCTCAGAAGACCTTGCACATTTTGTTTCAAATTAGTTTTTTGACGAATAATTTGTTTAACAACGTTTTACTCGATATTTTTGTAAAAACTCGAAAAAAAATAAATTTGGCTGCTTTGGCGCTGAAAATTGAAAAAAGCGGGTCAAAATCAGCATTAAAAAAAACGCATTTCGCATTAAGCTTATTTTCTAAAAAAAATGAAATTTCGCATTGCGATTTTTTTCACATTTCTTCATTTTTTTGCCTAATGTAAGTAAAGTGCAATATGTTGGAAACAAAAAATGAGTGCAATTTTAGCGCGGTCCCGAGAGAATGCTTAGGTTTCAACACTTTCTCATCTTCTCTCTTGTTGATGGGTATTTCTTTTCTTCATTGCACACATAACTCGCAAGGATCAATGCAATGAAAGGTGACACGTAAGTAGGACAAGGTGGTTGATAGGAAGTACTTTGCAAGTGGTCAGTTTTTCTGCAAACAAGGGAAATTGACCATATATTATAACAAGAGAAGATATCAGTAGCTTCCACAATGCATTGCTTCCAATTGAGACCTTTTGTACAAGTAGTCATGTGAATCATTAGAGATGAAGTATTCGTCAATGCCAGTTTGTGATCAGTACTGTATTACTATTAGCCATGTTCACTCTAATGATTCACATCAGTACCCTGTAGCAACAAAACATCCATTGGAAGTATTGGCATTGTGGATCACGGATATCTTCTCTTTATATAAACGTGCTAATGAATAAGATAAGTATAGGCAGCCAATGTGGATTAGTAACTCCAAACAGAAATTATGTAGAAGAATTTGAAAAGCTTCTATCTTCCATAGATTTCAATACATACATATTTTTCTTACATCTCATAAAATTCATGAGCTAATGGTACCAATCCATTGGTCAATCACAAGTACAAATTGTGGAAATTACGAATTTATAAATTTAACTCTTTTGGGAAAGACATGTATTGGGAAAAAGTGGTGTTATTGACCATTCCAGACAACTCATCTTAAGAGTCATCCAGCTAAGATGTAATACTAGCAGGGAAATCTTTTTCCTGTGGTTTTGGCTACAGGACTTAAACCCTCAACTTACTGGTTTCCGGTCGAAATTGTAGCCAGTGCCTAAGAAAAAATAGCTTGCCCAAGATTTTCCTTCAAACCATGTAGAATTTTATACTGTGTGGTTGAATAATATATTTTTTTACCTAAATGCTTTAACATAATTACGCTTGCATTTGAGTTATGATGCTTGATTACTCAAAGTACTACTAGTAATTAACAATAGGATAACTATTGCATCAATTACCAAATGTGTGTATTTTATTATTAGAGCAGTATGGCAATCAAAGAAAATAATTCAAATAATATGCGTTTATTGAATGTTTCATATTTCACCACGCAGATTTTGACCCGGTGCATTTTCATAATCATGTGAGGACAAGGTGCCGGTCAAATCGTTACTCATATACCTTTGGTGTGTTGTGAATTAGTTCCCACATCTTTTACCTTAAAGAATAGAAACATTATGCACATTTTAGCCTACAATTACTCATGAATAAATAACTTAATTTTATGTAAATAATTACAAGATATTAGGAATGGAGTTAAGAATAAAGATTGTACAGGGGTTTTGAATATTTTATATCTCAATTTATCTTTTACGGCAGGGGAGTGTACTGCCTCCACGGATAACTGGACCATTGCAAAGTGCATGAAATTACCAATGAACATTCATTTTGGCCAAATTTTAGGTTGAAATTTGGTCTAGTCCCTTTCCATTTTTAGCCAGGGGTGGTTTTTATAAGCTAATCCGCATAAAGCAATGTAATATGCTATATGTACTGCACTAACACATTTCAAGTACTTAAGGATACAAGTGTGGCAAGAAGTTTAAGGACCACAAAAAATGTTATGAGATGATCACATTGTTACGTACTGGCACTTTGTGGCTAAAATTTTGTAAAAGTCGGGTTTTTTTTCTATGTATTATATATAGTATTTCTGTGGCACATATGACCTATTGAGGTGAATTTCCCAAAAACGGTGCACTGTGGGGTTTACTCAATTACACCCTCTGCCCATGGTGGAGTAGGGCCTAACCCATAGATAAAACCTTGGCCAGGTCTTGGCAAAGGTAGCGCAAGGGTAAAATATTAAATTCATCAAGCATCATGTCTAATAATATGAAATATTTGTTCTGTTTTTTAATTGGTGTAAGTGCTATACATGTAGCCAAAGTGCAAATTGCATTAAAAAATCAGTGAGTTACACTAAAATGGGTGCATAAAGCCTGTGCCATTCTCCTGTTATCATTCAGCAAATTGGCTAGATGCTCTAGGCCATAGTAAAGAGTGAGAATGCCAATGTGAAAGCAGTTTTTTTTAGACCGTGCAGGTGTGCTATTGATAGTACTACCTCGATGTACGGGTACTTACCCACCCGTACTAACAGTGGCGCCAAGTTTGGCTGCTACATTTGTTCCACTCATTGGTTTGACTTGTATGATGTCTGAGTCAAAATCTGTACCATGTTAAATTTAAGGGGGATATGGCCTACATATATTCATTTCCCACTTGTTTTAACAATACTGTGTGAGATGTCCAAATTGGTGATAAAAAACCTTATACAACCAGAGTCATGTTTTATTTCATGTGGCCCTTATGGACCTTGCTTTCCTCTGGTGTTAATGCAATTGTAGTTTTTTATTAAAGGTCATGTATCATCTTATAGTGAATCACTTTAGCTAATATAGTTTACCTCAGAGGCCCCAGGATGGCAAATTAGGCCTAGGTCTTAGAGTTACTCAAAGGGTGTATTGAATCAATTCCAACAATGCACCAGTTTTGGGAATTGTCATTCACCTCACAAGTCATGTGAATCCCACAAAATCTTATTCTTAACACCTAAAAACATCAGTCAGGTCAGGTTCCTTTGAGAGCCTGCTTCTGGTATCTTGGTAACCAGTCACTACCTGTACTACTAATTTGTCGGCGCATAATCCCAATCATAATGTCCTATCGGGTTTCTACGGAAATTCCCGATGAGGAGGGTAGCTGTTACCCTGAAGAACTATTTTTAAACAAAGAAAATCTACCTACAGGGCTTCCCGCCGAGAGCTAATGACAGCACCAGCACTGTTTTTTTATTGCTCGCCTTGCATGGTGGGCGGGGTTTGCCGAAAGTGTCTGGCCACTGCCGAAAATGTTTGGATTGGCGTCCACACATGCTTTCATACAAAGTAAGTGTAGCCTTAGTTAATTTTTTTTGTCAATGTTGGATGCACAAATCAATCTTGTGGTAGTTGATCATGTTTAGCCGAACTAAGAGCAATCATACATCCTCAAATTCAGGAAAAAATGTCCAAAATTCTATTTTTTTTTTTTCACTTTCAAATTGTGGTCGAAAATGTGGAAAATAATTTAGGTACATTTCGGCCCGTATCCTCAACGATGTTTAATGCTATTCCCTGGTTAACAAATCGCAATTTAAAACGCCCCTAAATAAACGCAATTCTCAAATTATGGTTAAAACTACCTTCTAAACGCTGTGTAAATTTTAATAGCCGAACAGCGTTAAACATTCCTAAAACGTTTTAACTAGACTTGGTCCGGGGTAGTTTAATGCGTGTTTACTTCACAACACGTTTTCATCACATGATCCTGATATTTCAGCTCTATGGATACTCGTGGTTAGACCAGTTACCCCCTTTATTTCTCTTATCTTTCTTTTCTCCGATTCTAGTTCATTTCCTCATGTTCTTCTCGTCCATTATTTCCTGTGCTTTCTATTTCAATGTTCATGGTCGTGTTTATCTGTTATAGTATTGAATGATAGCAAGTGATCGGCACAACGACATAAAACATGTTTTAAAATAGGTCCCGGGCTTTAGGTCTCTATCATTCACAATTCTAAGCTCCTTTACGTAACGTGACCATTCATGAAACTTAACCCGTGTGCTTCATGCGTTGCAGTTACAACTACGGAAGGCATTGTCTTGGCATATCAATATTGTTAACGCACACGTAATGATATGGCGAAGATAATTCCGCCGTTCGGTGGATGATATGTACTACTCTGCCGTTGAAATACAGTGGTTTGCTAAACGAGTGTTAATATTTACCTGCATTTTTTTTTAAACAGTTCTGTTTAGCTTACCACAGTTTTTAGGCTAACCAACCGTTATTTTAAACATCGTTTGAGAATCGGTCCTTAGTTTTAACTATATATTTACCATGATGACAACCTGACCTAATATGCGGTAGAAAATTTGCTACACACCAGGACTTATGATGGTTTTATGATTAGTCTGTGAGAAAAGCAACACTTGTGTTTGTGTACCACACTCATTTCAAATTTCAGCAATTTATGTTGGGGCTAAAGTTCCTACAATTGTTTGTTGTTGTTGGTTGTTTTTTTTTTTAATCCAAGGTAGGCTTGCCACACACTAAGTCTTACCTGTTATTCAAATATTTTTGAGTCGTGTGGCCAGTATTCAATTACGACATTTGTACTTAAAGATATTAGTTACTTCTCTAAGTATCTTAGTGTACACGCAACCTATTTACCCCTTATTTTTGGCTTTCTTCAGTAGACAGCCTCGGTACACAATAGGTCCATTTGAGAGCCATGCACAGATCTTTGATTTTAGCAGGTGTATCCTCTCATCACGACTGTGTCAAGCCTTGCACGCTGCAGACACGATCAAAATTTTTCAGGCAAGCAATATTTTGTTTAATTTACATCCTTTTTATATATTTTTAGAAGAAAATACTTTTGTGGTGGTTTTTTTCCTAGAATGTGTGTGATTTTGTTTATAATTTATGCTTTAACCATAGTCCAAGATAAATTTACCCCAGAAATTTACCAACATCTAGAAATTACTCTCTACTTTTTATTAGCTTGAAAGTTTTCTTTTAAGTGAATAAAAAGAAGTACACATTAAGCCAGTCTGAGGCCTTGCTATTTGGAATCAGAGGGCAGACCTTGCCAATCTGTGAAAGAATGACATAGCTTGATTTGGAGCAGTAAATTCCATCTGACCCACTTTACCAGACACCGCATGTGAACACCATGTGCCAGGTGTCAGCCAGCCTTTGCAAGTTTGTCTTGTTGAAAAAATCAAAGGGAAAAAATTGATCAAACAGTGTGAAATATGACAAATGGGTGGGCATATTACTGGACTCTTTACTAAAACCCCTGTGTAACCCTGCAGGCAAAATTAGTCGCTCACTGTTCAAAATGGTTTTCAATTTGTTTTTCAAAAATTTCAATTTATGTATTTTATGATCCATCCATGTTAGCATGAAAAATAATCAAATGCATCCAAACTGCCATATCTTAGATCATGATTTTCCTCAAATGAACCTGCGACCATTTTTGGAAACCCATCTCAAAATCCACTATAATGGTAGATATCTACCAGTTTGAAAGGGTTAAGTAAGTATAATTGACAATTCAAAGCAGACAGTGTCATGTTTTTGATATGTCCCGTTATAGTCTAAAGTAGGTCAGTTCTTATCATTAAATTTAAATTCTTGGCTATTGCCTTGGATTTGCCCATTGGGGGGGGGGATTCCGGGATCTGCGTTTTCAAAATAAGGAGTTGGATGAGCTTGTTGATGTATGCCAAAAAAAAACGCTTTGCTCATTTTAGGATTTTTATAGTATTCTTCTCTTTCTAAGATTTAGAATGAGAAGGTTACATCATTGAACTGAATTTCCAGGAAGAAAATGTATATTTAAATTTTATCATGAACACATTTATGTGAGTCCATGAACATTACATAAAATGCACCGCAGGAAAGATTGAGTGATGTTATCTACCTTAAAGGAACATTTTCTAATCCATTACCTTTTCCTCCTGATTTGCGTTAAAAAGGTTGACATTTTGGGATCATCTGAACTATTGCAAAAATATAGCATGCCTGCTTAATCTTGCATGCAGTCTTGATGTACTGTAATGACCATAAATTTACAACAAGTACCGATCACAGCTGTTTGAAAGTCCATTTATTATGACAAACTGAGATAAAACAAAAAATATCAACGGCGACACCTTTTTACACCTACTTTGGAGTATTTATGCCACTAGCTATATTCTGTGTACATTGGATGAAATTTCATTGGCGGGCCAAATATGATGCTTCATAAAAATCTAGTTTACCAACGTCTTTCTAGGGGAAATAGGCATATAGAGGGCGCTAATAACCTCCAAATTATTACCCTTTGTAGCCTATAATGGCAATATTGCTGCAATGGATTTTTTGATCTTGTTGGCGGAGGTAATAGCTCTTGCATGTCAATCCCTACTTATATCAGTTGTCAAAATTGTGTCGCCATTTCTTAAAATTGCTCAAAAAAAAAATAAAAAAGACAATTTGCATGGGTCAAACAGCTGTGCTATTAGGGTACCATGATGTGAACGTTTGCTCATAACACCAAAATGCACATCAAATCAGATGAAATTTTGGATATAACCTTTTCTTGAGGATATATAATACAAGAAAGGATGTGCTAGGATCATGAAATGCATCTTTAATATTGGTCCTCATATTCAATCCCATTGATGAGTTATTTTGCCTACATGGTCATAAGAACTGAGGAATATTTAGGTCTTCTGATATTAGAATCAAGGATAAACAGAAGTGTCACTTTAATTATCATTGCTGAGAAATATATTTCTTTGTTGAACTGAATCTGTTGAATTGCATATGAAATTCTAGATTCAATTTAGGTTTATTTACATACAATAGCAAATTTTATAGGTGAAAATTAATCAGATAATTAGCATTTTAAACAGATTGGATCATGCCAACTGATTTAAATTCTATCAAAATTACCTTAGATCTTGTGTTTCAGATCAGAGTGATATGATTGATAGTACAGGGTGCACATGGATTTCAAGTCATCCATATTTTCTGTGATATGTAGTAATTTCATAAGATTAGACACACAATAGATTCCCTACCTTTTATTTGGCTACAGAAATAACTGAAAATGAAAACAAAGGTAATTTGTATATGTTTATATTTCAATAGAAAAACATAGGCTGAATTTCCTATTTGCTCCTATAGGAAATTAGAAATCGCTCAATTTTTGTACCAAAGAAACATTTCTCAGCTTAATCCTTTCAGATGGGGATATTATGATAGAAAGCTTTACCGCATGCACAAATCATAATTTTCACATTTTTTAGGGACACCTGTCATTTGAATCTCTCGTTGCACCTTTAATCCAGCATGGAACCCTGATTTATGAGGTATCTTTATGTGGTAGACTGTTGAATATGGAGTTGTACATAAAAATGTTCAGGAAATGGCTGACTTAAAAGCAAAATGAACAAATAAAAAAAATAAAAAAAATAAAAAGTTCAAAATGTTAACAAAAAAGTATCTTGGTGTAAATTTGCTGCTGTTGGCCACAGTTGCAAGTCAACAAAGGTGTTGTTTGTAATTTTGTGCAGGTGTACTCAGGCACCATCACTCTCACCATCGGTGGATTTTTGATTGAGTAAGCACCATCGGTTGATTTTTGATTGAGCAAGGTGTTGCGTGTTCTGGGTTGAGAGTGTTTTTGTGTGCTCTTTTCCTTTTGCATGTTAAAAAACCTTAGGCTTTATAATTCATGTGCTCATGAAAAAGAGCCAATCAGGGACTAAGAATCATAAAAAATGATTAATTCGTACTTAGATTTGAAACAAATCTTTACACGATCAAAATATAAATTGCTAACCTGTATTTAATTGCATGTATGTGGTGATTATACATTACTCTAATTGCAATCTTATAATGAACTAATGAAAGTGCATTTCGCAAAGCCAAATTATTGCCTCAGTATTTTAATCAATTTAACCCAAAAATGTCCGACTTTTAAATTTTACCTTTGGTTACATTGGTGGTTTTTTTCCTCCTTCTAAGAGTTTACTATTAAAAGCGAGTCAAGTCCACTATTGTAAGATATAATAAGTAGTTATGGAGGTTAGAGCTTGCGGCAGGTAACCTTTGAACATTATGTATATGTGGTTTTCCATCCTTGAAGCCAGCTAAGTAGGGCAGCTCTGGGTTAATGATAAATTTATTAGATTTATAATTTGAGTTTGATATTATTGGTCTGCTGTATTTAGATGAGGTTGCTTAATTTCATTGCAAGGGACAGACTAAATGGCAAATCCTTTCGAATTCCTTTTGATGCACCAGACTAAGATATAATTGGAAAATATGCATCATATTATCTTCAGTAGATGAACTGATCTGTTAGAGACTTAGTAAAAATATCATCTCATCATCTAAAAGTGAACCACCCATCTTGATTTTGTATACAAATTTCAATTTGAAATAATTTCAGTTGCAGGTTAAGGTATTAATTAAAAAGTGTTTCAATAAATGTTTTATACTTGGTAATGCCGTCTAGGCCTGCAGGGTGAACCAAATGAGCGTACCCATTAACATGTTGGAAATACTACAGATCAGGTGTCTCCATTGTTACATAAAACAATAGAGAATTGCATGTGATCAGCTTCGTGGCTATTCAAATCGTAATCATTCAGGTGTTTTATATCAATGGGTTGGATAACTATTGGCTAAGGGTACATGCATTTTGTATGCTTAAATTTTTTGCCAGAATTTTGCTGAATTTCCTAGATAACTATGAGCAAATATCTTGAAGGTAGTTGTGTATGTAGTAAGTACAATGTTCTTGAATAATTCAAAAGTGAGTCTATTGTTTTTAGAATTGTGCAAAACATGTTTTTGTTAGACTTGTCTGCTACCATATTGCTAAATATGACTAAAAATCCACTGAAAAAGACACAAACCACTGAAAAACATTAAACTGCTGATATATTTGATGTGTCACATCAGAAGGGTCATCTCCTTGGCCAAGCTCATTTTTAGATAAAGACCAATAATGTCTTGGAAAATATAAAGAAATTGTACATTGTATCTTCAAAAGTATAATTTCAATGGTTAAAAGTAAGGTATCAAATAAAATTTGATGATAAAATCTCAGTTTAAAAAAACGGACAAGATGAGCATTCTTCTTTGTAACAAGGGCACATTTTTAAATAAAAATATGAATATTAGGGAAAACGTCCGAAAGTCAATCAGAAGCAATATGGTGTTTTACTGGAAGACACCTGAGTCAGTCAGAATCATTGCAGGTAAAATACATAGGTTCTTGACATCCAGACAAAAATCATGAGTTTCTATCTGAAGTTTGCCATCATGATATGGAAATTATATCAGTATTTTTATCGGGGGCACCAATATCGCCCATCCTTACTTGACTTGCATGGTGGATTTCCTGTATGGATTGATATTTTATTTTACAGAAAGGCTTTTGTAGTTATGAAGGAAAAGGAAGGGAAAAAAATTATACTGTCATAGAAAAAAATCAATATGTGGTGTAAAATCTAGTGCAACAGAAGTCAGAAGAGGTGTTTAATTCTTAGATATTACCCTAATTTGTCAATGTTTTCTTGTGTGATCCCCTATTTTGTAGACATTTCAGTTGTGAATAACTTTCCAACTGAAGGTTCTGTAGAAACGATGCAGGTTTACTTCTGATTCTTCTACTCACATATGATCTAGCCATAATATATTATAATCTATTCATTTCAAGAGAGGAAGCAATATACTAGTTGCACATAGAAATGAAAATATTGACTGATGTCACATTGCCCATAAACGCAGCAGATTTCATTGTCATGTGTCTCTCCATTCTACGCTTTTTTGCTCTACATACAACAGTAGATTTTAGGTCAACATTTATATTACACTGTCCCTATTCCACATCTGTGTCTTTGTGCAAGACCTACATGTTTTGGTACATATCAGTAAGATTTGCAGCAATCAAACGTGATGTGTATTGCTAGGGGCACCTTACACTCAAAACAGGAGTAAGTTTCTATAGCTGGTGGCAGTCGTATTTGAGGTGTTAGCATTGCTTTTGATTTCTTTGAGTCACTGGATGTGAATCTGCTGTCTATCAAATTCCACCTTGTTTGTAGTCGGCAAGGAGAGAGATTTTTCCTATACTTTCAAAAGCTTTCATTAATTTTATCGGCTATGTTCAGAAAAAGCACGAGCTTGCAGTTGTATGAATGGGTTGTGATTGTAATGTGGTTGACTTAGTATATTACCCAGTAAAGATTGTTTAATATTGTGCTGTAGAATATCATAAAAATAGCATGATGATTTTATTAATAGCAAAGCACACCGATTGAATTATTCCTTGCTTAATGCACAAAGTAAACAAATGGCAGTCAAAATAGTTGTTTGTGTGCGAGAGTGTACAGAATCAACCCCGAGGCTAAGCTAGATTTCATATCTGTGAATCCATGGCTAAGAGCATGTGCAGTGATGGCAAGGACGACTGGCTGTAGAAATTGAATTTCCCGTTGTCCCCAGTGACTGTTATGTCGGATTTATTGAAGTTTTGAGGAGAACAGGATGTGAGGTACTCTTCACACCTTGTTGTTGATGCTGAAAACATGTTGAGTATTTTCTTTCATAAGTTAATGAATTGTAGTTAATGCCAGTGCACAGGTCATCGAGGCTGTGCTAGCAATTGTGTTTTCTACTTCAGTGACAAATAATAGCATCATTTTGCAAGTAGTTAGTTGCACACATTTACATACACATAAAATGTGAGATAAAAAAAGTAAATAATTTTTCTTGTTCCTGTATTGAGAGATGAAAGTTAATAAATGATCTCCCTTTTATACCCACAAAAACAACCCAAGGAAGATGAAGAAGAATCTATACAGTTGTCCAAAACATAGGCAGCAGCACTAAACCCTATGGCAACAAGTTTGTCTCAGAAGAAATGTGATTTTTTTTAAATTGCATTTTTGACCCTTTTTTCCATTTTTCAGCCGCTTCGCGGCCAAATTTTAATTTTTTTCTGAATTAAAAAAAAATTCAAATGAGTAAACCGCCTAAAAAAAATTATGCGGTCAAAGACCAATTTTAAACAAAATGTGCATGGTCTTCTGAGACAAACTTGTTTTTTTTTTCTTGGCTTAACCATCCCTTTTCTCAAACAGAACATTGTGCCAGCGATCTAGAAATTTTTTACACTGATTGGGAACCTGCTCCCTCAGAATGAGCCGGGCTGGGTATGCACCTGTCGAGTGTGTCCACAAAAAGGTCGTTTTGTCATCTCTTTTTTGTGGGCTGCCAGCTTAGCTATCCTGGAGGACTACTTAATATTCAATTGTCATGCTAGATATATGTACGGATGGATGGATGTTGCTTTGTTACTTGTCAACCAAAAAGTTCAACCTGATAGGTAGTGGTTGAAGGTGATCTATGCATTATAATCTAGGAATGTAGAGAGTGTGAAAGCCAAGAAGAGTGAAATTCTAGATGATTTTTAGAGAAGCAATTGCAGCCAAATCTTGGCACAGAGCACAGCCCACTTCTACCCATGTCATTCAGGGCACAGGTCCTGTGTCCAGTGAGCTCACTTTGATCTGTAATAGGGTGGACAAAAGTAAAAAGAGGTCACCATTGCACAAAAGGTCAACATTTTGCCGTGCCTTTATTTTTAGAGGAGCCATTGTTGCCAAAATTGGGCATATTGTAGGAGGATATAAACTGCTACTACCCATGTCATGCTTGCCCCTGGCTTATCCCTAGGTCTGTCACTGATTTGGGAAATGTAACAAAAAATTAACAAACAGAAAGCTACTAGCCTTGTCATTAAGGACCCTGGGAGTGCTTCTACCCCTGGGAAGAGCATGCGAATTGTCCATCGCTATTAGTAGTTTGCAGACTCTATTTCTTTATTCTGTTAAAATGGTATTCCTTTTGAAGATCTTTGCATTAAATATGCTTACATGGCTATGTCACTACTGATATAAGTGAAATTAACCATTTCTTCAGTATCACATGTTAACTTTCTTTCAAAGCTGCTGTCTTCATAAGATAGCAATGCTAATTTACAACAATGTAGCTACATTAACCCAGATATCTACACCCTAGATCCAAATAACAATCAAACTAGAGTAGGAGAACTCCTGTGTCCTTAACTATAACTTGTACCTCTCATTGAGGGTATGCATGGGGGGTCAAAGGTCATGTAAGGTTTTTCATTAGATTTAACAGAGTTTAATTTAGAGAAATTTTGACAAGAAAGTGCACTTTTTAGTGATGAAATGTTCAAAAAGGTCCAAAAAAGGAACATTTTAGGGGTTTAGATCCACTTTTAGCAAAAAAGTCCACTTTTTTCAAAAAAAGGTCCACTTTTTCGAAGTCCCGCACCCCCAAAAAATAAATCCTGCGTACGGCCCTGTGGACTTGTCATATACCTGATGCATCACATCAAAAGGTTTTCTCTGCTACAACATGAACTTTGCTTTCAGAGGGCTATCCACAAAATTCAGTCATTCCTAATGGGTGATGCCAATGCAATGGATAGTTAAAACTTGTTCGAATCCACAGCCTGCTTTCAGTGGCATAGCCAGGATTTTGGAGATGGGGGAGGTGGGATTTGTGATTGTACTGACAGATGTAATGTCCCGACAGAAACAAATATCTGGCTCCATCCAAAATCTTTTGGTATCGTGGCAAAAAAAAATAAAGGGGATGGAGTACAGATCATCGTCAACCATACTTCAAGCATCAATCAAAAAACAGGTTCTCGCTAAAATGTACTGACAGACTGCAATGTGCCGATGCAAATTTTTTGGGTGCACGTTCCCCCATGCCTTGTGTGACTAGAGTGATATGCAGAGTTTTGACTAATCACAAATTGCGATTGTGAGAGAAATTTCCAAGCCACTTGTGAATCATATGTAGCATGAGGGTAGCAAAGCATGTATAGATTTCCAGCTGAATTTTGACCATTGTTTTGCTACTTTACATAAGACAAAAGTACATACGTGACTGGTGTCTTGCTAATCAATCCAATTTACAGCTTAAATACCTGCTAGTCATTTCAGCTTTTATTTGCTCTCTCTGCACGATGCAAAAAAGGCCCAAAAGCTTTCTAACATTATTAACAAACCAAAGGGACACATTCTGTCACCAATGCAAAATGCCAAAGTGTTATTCCACAAGGCGTTGCGATGTGTCGTGTCTGTCCTTGGGGGATGTTTTGTTTTGTGTGCTGCCATTTAGGGGTGAGGAATAAACTGGGGCAATTATTCCTACTTTTTTCCTGACATCTTGCTCAGACACTTTGTAGTTCTGTTCCAAATGGGTCAGGGGAACATTTACATGTTCCTGACTGCAAAATGCTGGCAAAACGTGGCATATTTTGCAGTGGAGTTTTCTTGTCCCAGGGAGCATAGTTGAAGCGCATAATTAGATTGTAATGTAACATAATCAGATTGGAGAAATAGTGCTTGTAGAGACATGAAATATTTGTATAATTTGGCAAAACAGTCAAATCAAGTGATATTGACTGTAAAAGGTAAGACTTTGCAAGAAGATTTAATTGTCTGATCCTTTGGGATCCCTCTTTCTGCATGCAGAATGTAACCCCAGAGACAAAATAATAACTAGCAGATTGGATTAAAATATTAAATATAAGATTAACTTGAGGAGTGAATGTTGTAGGATAATGGTTGAGATATGGAAGATGTTTTGGTTATAGGATGTACAGAGAGTTCTGGTATCTCCCCCTGCCTTCATAGTCAAACACCCTGATTTTTGTCTTTAATCCGGGTTTCATTGTCGCTAGTGCCGGGTAGTAATAAGTCCTCACATGCAACTGTAGTATCTACCTGATGTACTAACCAATGTTATCATTTTAGAACACAAGGTGTGACTGTTCACAACTAACATAACTTGTGCAAGTTGCTCTCACTAACTTCTTTGTCTTTTGTTATGCACAGATTATGGAAGAAAGTAACAGACAAACATGGGGAAGTAATGCGGTAGACTGGAAGAAATCACACACAAGGAAATGCACATGCCTGCACTCAATCTTGTGACCAAAGGGTAAGGCTACACACTATTTAATGTAGACTATATTAAACATTGCTTTTGTTGGTCTCAAAGCTGCAGTGCTAGATTTCTGGAAAAAATAGAATTAATAGTAATTTTTGAAAGCAAAAATTATCTTTCTGGTTTTACCAGTATTATATATTTTATTACAATTTAAGGACTAAGTACCTCAAAGATATGCCAACTTTGAACAACCATTTTAGGGTGTCTTTCTGACAGTTGGGGTGGGTGGTCTACCCTACTCTTGTAGAAATTGGTATGTGCGATAGGCATGTACAGGTATGACTTGTTTACATTGGATAATTAGATTAAGACCTCTCAAAAGGACAGTATTTTCATGGTGTTTTGCCTAGTCCAGGGGTTCTCATTATATTACCTGAAGGGCCTGAGAATGTGACTAATGAAGTCAGTTGGGTCTGGAGGCACAAAAACGCTAACCAAATAATGTCAAAGTATTGCTGAAAGCCCTGCCCACATGCTTCTGTGAAGACGATTTGGAAATTGTGATAAATATGCTCATCCCGAACCAAGTGAGCTAATGAACTGTTAAGACAGTGCACTTAGCGCAATGTTTCATCCTGGACACAGAAAACAAACAGCTATCAGGTATAAAAACACAATTTATTCTGAAAAAAATACATAATATAAATACTGGAATATGATGCATTTTAATGGAATCTTAGAAGTATTTTAGTCAAGGCAAATCTACATTTGTTTTTCAGCCTGTTCCTTCAAACACTTAAATTGACCAGCAGATTTCAGAAGTGGAAATCTATAGCCTTGCATCCTGTGCCAGCTATTGTGTTAGTTGTTGTTCTCATCGTTCTTTTTTTGCCAAATTGTTGGATATTTTCCTGGAATAGTAGGTATCTTTTCCTTGTGGCATTCCTTATCCTGTGCTCTGTTTGAGGAGGAGGCGATATCATTTACCACAAAACTATGCCAAGATGCTGAATTCTCTGAAAATTGCAATCACTTCGAGAACCATGTGTTCCTCTGATTGAGTATTCCACGTGGTTTAGACTCGTAAATAATTTGTAATGCATCTGTAATACAGCTTTTAGGCCAGTGACCCAATCAGAACAAATTGCTTAAATGGAACTAATTTAGTAAAATGACATCCCTCGATATTGGATTGCAGGTTATCCAATAGTTACATTATGGCATCAGCTTGAACATGTTTAACTGCAGGTGAATTATATAGGAATTAGTTTCAGGAAGTAATGATAATTATGCGAGTAGTCGGCATATATGGGACACTAATGCAAAAGAGGGTTACAATTTATTAGTTTGGTCAAATATGTTTTCCTGTCTCATCATGCGTGACAGCTAAGGAAAGTATAAGTTAGAGCACGTTCTAGAACCTGCTCCGATTTTTTTTTTTGTGTAATTATCTTTGGATGCATGCTCTGTGGGGTATACTTTAATATCATTTAGATTTATGAGATTCATTATGTGGTAAAACCAGACCTGGACAAATGCTTCTTTCTCAGGAACATGAAGCAATATTTCTCAAAAGTTAGAATCCAAATTTCCTTCAGATAAAAACAAAAATAGTCCACAGGCATCACCTTTTGAAATGAGTATGCGAGAAATAAAAAGATCTTTATAGCTTCAAAGGAGGAGTAGAGGAGTGGTGAAAACCTGTTGAAAAATTCAAGCACAAAACAAAGAGTGGCTGTATTTAAAATAACCTCAACTGTTAAATATAAATTTGTTAAACAGATCATAGGTAAATCAAGGGAACAAACATTTTTGTTTTCAGGTGTGAACACTCTGTAAGTGAACTTTGGTTTAGACAGATTCAAGAAATAATTATCACACTAGTAACAATGTAAAATACGAATTAAGTTTCAAGTAAGGCTGACATTAAAAGGCGCTCCGTATACTAAAGAGAATTGCTTATTATTTGCCACACAAGTCTGCTTAATTTCACCAAATCACAGCAAAAAAAGAAAATAGGCTTCAACTCAAGGTTAATTTTTGTCAGAGATGGATATAAACCGATCGTGTCATTTCTGATCCTAACCCTGTAATGTCAAGACTGCATACTTCTTTAAGCCATACGAGTTTTAACAGATTATGTTCAAATATCAGTCTTGCTCATATAATGCCTTTAAATTGTAATCCTATTGTAGAATTATGTCGTCCATTCACTGTAGAGGTAAGAGGAATTATTTAATAGCCACAGGTAAACAAGTTTTTGATCACTCATAATGTATAGTAATGTAGCCAGTAAAAAATGTTGACCTAAAAATACATTATTTCACAATCTATAGATGGATGTTTCAATGAAGTATCAGGATGAGACACCAAGCATTTATTTCATTTAAATTATTGAACATAACCTTACTTTTGACCCTGCAAAATTGTCATTCCTTCTTACAGCTTGGCGAAATACTGCATCTTATATCGATGCACAAAAAACACAGTGAAGTTTTTTATTGGTCATCAAAAAAATGGGCCAACCTTGTATTAGTGATTAGCGCAAAACGGATGTAACCACCCGGTCAACAATCATTAACAGAGCATTGTATTTACTGAATTTATCAGTTTCCAGTAAGCTTATTCTGTACAGGAACTTTACACCATGTCACAATATGTTTTGTTAATGGCAACAAAGGCCTAGTCTCTGCATGGCCGGGGATTGAACCCCTATCGATGTCACACACGTCCGAATATGCAAAAGGAGTCTCACGGAATTTGAAATCCACTATACTCTTGTATGTACTAATATTTTGCGTATGTACAGAGAAATAGTGACAATCTGGATTTACCAGAAGATGAGGAGCTTGCGCAGGCATTTGACATGCAGGCCATGATCCTGGCCCGTTCTTGATTGTATACAGATTGTTCAGGACCCTGTGTCACTGCAGATCAGGTTTGAAGAAAATTGAGGAGATGTTCCAGGTTGTGGAGATGTGTGTCGGTAAATATTTTAGGTCCTGCAGACAACGTAGGTACATCAGAGATTTAGGGGAAAAAAAGTATTGTGATTTTATGACTGTATTTGGAATTCAAGGATTATGAAAATGTATTTAAAATGAGTCCAAACAAGCAGTCTTAGGTCATGGTTTTGAGATTATCATTTGTGAATCCTCAAAAATCACAGACTGAAGTATTATAATTATAAAGATATATCACGGTTGAAAAGGTTAAGGTCCATGGCCCGATCGCTAATAGCATTCATCCCCAGAAGCCCCAGTTTTACCGGAAGTGGTCAATATATTGGTGTATTCAGAAGAAGGCTACTATTTCTCATTACTTGTGAAATCTTAGAGCCAAAGTATGTTTGGTTTGGAGGTGTGAAGCAAAATGTGCCCCATTTTGGTCGACCAATATTAATTTACAAAGTACTCTATGGGGCGTAAAAAATCAGGTTTTTAGCTTTGCATCAAACGGATTGAATATCTGCGCGAAAACTTACATAGGGTTGAGTGAAGCCAATCTATCAAGATGAAAACTTCCTTATCTTAAATCGGGCATCCCCTTAAGGTCTCATTAGGTTTCATACTCTCCAAGCATTTCAAATGGGGGTGTGTTGCATTCATAATATTCTAACAGCTTGCCAGTTTAACAATAAAACTCTTGAGAGCGTGTTGCTTGAAGTGATGAATGTATGCAGGATTATTCATTAACATGCTCAGGGAGTTGGAGCATAAATGACCCTTAAACCTCACAGTGAAAAGTTGGTGTGGGATGGGGTTGAGTGGTGTGGTACTGCACACCTGTGTGGTAGTTTTTGTTTGTGACTTATGTATGGTGTTAGTTTAGATGTGCACATGCATGTAACATGTGGATGTGTAGTAGTAAACCAAGTTTAAAATCCGGTTTTGTCCCGGCAATGGGGGTGGCGGGTTCACCTCACATTCGCAGCAAACCCCACCCTTACTCCTTCCTTTCCATTTCAACCGATTCAATGCATCCTCTATCTCAACCCAACCCTCCGATCCTCTTCTCCACTGCTTATTCCATGTCTTCTTTGGACTGGTCTCTCCCCTCAAACCTCCCACCTCGAATTCGAACTCAAAAGCCCTTCTTAGACATGCTCGTCATCCTCCTAACAACATGCCCATACCAACGCACGCTATTCACCTTCGCCAACCAGTCCATAGCCTCTTCCAAACCCAACATCTGCATCAAGTCCTCAGCTTCATCCTATCCTACAACTTCACACCACACATCGCTCGCATCATTGCCTCTCTCTGTCCTCCTCAGACTCCCCCATCTCATTTGCGCTCAGACACACGTCTAGCTCATAAAGCATTCACTTATCTACACACGCATATTACACCATCCTTTCATCTTCAAAGGATATATTTTCCCTTGCACAATCCCCACATTCCCTAAACGTCACCTATCCATACCTCACTCTAGCCTAGCCGTCACAGCTACCTCGCATCCACCACCCCACACTGAACCTTGTCCAGTAGGTAGGCAGGGCTTAGCAGTGGCAGTGGCGTACATAGGCAGTGGCTTTCCGAATGTAGACTTGTTGTAGGATTTTATTTATACTTAAGGTAGCTCAAATTGCATGCATTTAAGACCATATTGAAGAATTGGTAAGGGATAGACACTAAGTGTCTACGTTCCTGGGAGCATGTCAAAAGATTTACATAGAAGTCTGGTTAAAATTCTATGCAATAAGTGTTTGTCCTCTAGGATTATATACAACTAGTAGAATTTTGTCTTCAGCAGCATACATAGACAAGTGTGCATACATCAACCTTAATGTATTTGTGTGTACCTTTTGTGCTTGTGAGAAATAGTGAAAGACCTATCCTTTCATTGCTTGTTTTAATAGTTGATCATTTTATGTCATGATGTTGTAATATTACATACCCCATAGCTAGCATTACCATGCTTCCTGTAAGAAATTAGTCTAAATATATCACATTACAGTGTGCTGCAACATTTTAAGCTTATTTTTGATACCCAGCCACATGTTTGCAATAAAGCCTGACACTTCTTTTGTAATTCTATATATGGGAAATGTATCGGTTGTCTTTTAACTATACGTTTGAAGTCTACAGTTATAAAACATGATACCCTGTAAATAATTTATCCGGCTGCATTGAAACTCGGAAGTAATTTGGATGCCAAGAGCGATTCTAATGTCTAGAGGTGATTCAGCAGTAACAGAGGTGTTTGCTAGCTAACTTAATTGCTAGAAAGCTGCTAGTAAACTGTCTGCTGTTAGTATGCAAGAGTTAACCTAATAAGATACCACTGTATAACAGTGTGTTACTCACAATAAATGGATTATTTTTCTAGAGTGCATGGCAATTTCAGAGTTTTATGGGTATGCACCGTATGCTGAACATTGTAAAGACAGAGAAATTTGATAACCGCAAACAGTGTGTTATTGGGAAGGATTATTCTGCCGGGTTTTGGGGCAGAAGGGCAAAACATAATCTTTGAGAGCTATTTATATTGCGAATCTCTGTGTTGGGTAGAGGATTTTTATTGTTTTCAAAACTTTTTGATTTTGTAAAGTTCTTGTTCTTATAAAATGCACCAGTTGTAAGATCACTACACTGCAAACTGTAAATGGATGTAGTTCAGTTAGCTGTACATAAAGATATGCATTGACATTAACTGACCTGTGTGTTCTGGGTACCATAAATCATACCTAAAAAACAAGGGAATATTTTCTTAATATAATGTTGAATGTGAGTTACTGAACTGTGCCATGGGAATTGAGACATTATTGGCTCATTATGATATGAGCTACAATATGCTCATCCCCATTCCCCAAGGACACAGTTCAGTAAACTGTATGTTTGCATTAGCATGACCTGACTTTGTGTTCTGGGTATTATAAATTATACACAAAACCAGGGTGTGTATTTTCTAAATACACTGGTGAATGAAAGTTACTGAATTGTTCCATGGAGATTGAGACTATATTGGTTTTAGTATCAGCCTCATAGCCACTACTCAGTCCATTTCACTCGAACTTATACTTAGAGATGTTTTGTATGTACTAAGGGTTTGAAATTTTAAACTTCTTGTTTAAAAAAAAAACAGTTAAAAATCACCCATTTGTTAGGTTAAAAATTCAAACCTAATGTAACCTACACATAATAGTCTACCAGGCAATGATAACCTCAATCATGTCAACCATGTGAGTCTATTTTAATTTGAAAACAAAAGGTGCCTTTAACCCCCTGAGGACCGCCACTTTCGTGGCATTATCTCGATTTGGCTCATTATTTGATATAATTAACCTTAAAGTAAACAGTCAAAATAGACACTCTATATTGGTATGCACCTTTAAACTTTTCTTACCAGTATCTGATTGGCTAACTTACATCATCAACGTTATGATTAACCAATCAAATCGAACAGTAGTGCCCATGGGGTTAACAGAGATGTTCCTAGTAAAAATTTCACAATGTATTGTGTCAGACTTTCCATGTCATTATTACATCATGAAATGCAGCTGCAGTGATTTTACAGCTTCCAAGAACTTTACTAAATTTACTATAATAAAGTAATTATTAGCATGTGAATGTTATTGCTAATTTTTCTTCTTCATTGTGTTATACTCAGAATGACTGAATGCACACATGTACAACATTGATTCATGAAATTTATGACAGTAAGATCATGTATAGTTGCTACATGCATTTAAATGTTATGTTGAGATTTTGGTATGGTTGGATTTATTTATTAAATGAACTAAAATTCCCTCCAAGTGGTTTAGCTGTAGATGCTCTACATGTCTTAAAATAATGATTTTATAACAGATCAGATTGGGATCACTAATCCTAAAGAGGCATGACCCAAATTCTCATCTTGATCAAATGACCTTGTCCCCAATACACCATCTGTAAAGTTTCATGTGGATATTTCAATCCATTTTAATGTAAAAGCTAAAAATATGAATTTATATGCCCAATAGAATACTTGTGTAAAATTAATATAGTCAACCAAAATGTGGCACTTTTGCTCATGACATACAAATTTTCACAGGATAAATGAGGAAAATAGTAGCTATCTTTAGGCAGCAAAATGTTTACCACTGCCGATAAAGTACTCAGGCCATGGACCTTTATCTGGTATCACATTAAAGCTGACATCATATGCTTTAATATCAATAACTGAATTGACTCTACCAACAAATACCTTTTCATGTGACATGTTATATTCAAATTGTTCATGCTGAAGGTATTTTTAGATACACGCTTTGCATTTTTGTGTCAAGTGACAATTTGCTTGTCTCAAAAAGCCAAGATTATGGTGTTGACAGTTGAGCTGCATACATGTGTGCTTCATAGGCACTTTGTACAAATTTTACAAACATACATGTTGGGAGTTGGTTGGGCTCATGACAGTTTTTTCATTGCCTTGGAGATATGTACAATTCAAAATGGCAAAATGTACACTTCAAATTCTTGCAAATTTCCTACAAATTTGTAGTGTCCAAAATATACACTTTAAATTGTAACAAATTATAAGGCTATACTTTAAATTCTGCATGTTAAATTATTACAAATTGCACTCTGTCCAAAATTTGTGCAGTGGCACAGACGTATTTGTGACAAGACTACACGATGTTGTAGATTTCACGTGGGCTTATGTGTGAATTCAGTGTCCATATATAGCCTCTATCTGTTGACGCACTTTCGTTATGGATTGGAAATTTAAAGGGCTAATCCACATTCTTATTGCAAGCTTATTGAATTTAGCTTTTGAAATTCATTTAGATTATTTTTTAGGTTTCATGAAGTGTGGTGAGTTTAAATAGATGCGAGTGTGAGGAATGTAATGGAAGTGGACATTGAGTCCAGTAAGACATCCAGATTCATGTTGTTTTGACATGACATTATTGACCTCCTCTAATAACAGACACCTTAAAAATAATTTGCCTGTTCCAGCAGATCTTATTACTATAATTTTGATTAGGATACAAACTTGTCAATCTCTAAGTGATTCATTACTAAAAGGTGTTCATATTTCACTCAACGGCTTTAGATATTATTGTGCTTGTACCATACGGTTTCAGTTATTTTCTCGGAAAGAGATGAACTTTGGCACAAATACATAAATTATTGTATCTGTTACCAATTACTATATGGTAAAATTGTCCTCCTGAACTCTGTAACATACGAGTCTCTTGGGCTGTGCCAGTGGGTTGGGATTTTAATCTTACAGTGTATGATGAGACAGTGTAACACCTAACCAGACCCTCTAGTGTAGATTACCTTGGTTGATAACAACATCACATGCTATGACGTTATTGAAGAAGACTGCTCTCTGTTACATAGCTTATGAGGCGAGTTGATAAACAACTCCTTCGTGTTGTAACATCTCATGTAGCTCTGTCCAGATTAAGACAAGCATGTAACAAACAGATTAAGCAACAAAACAAAATCAAATTGGGGGAAAATGAGGTTTGTTCCTTTGTATTTAAAAAAAGAAACAAAGTAATGTCAATGTTTTATGGAGTGTTTGAAAGCCATGTGTGGTTTTTCATGGTATTCAGGTATTGTGTCCAGTAACTTTAAATTAGAGATGTCTATTTGAGTTTAATTTCTTTTTCAATTAAGGGAAGTACAATGTAATTGCTGAAGCTTTTTTGGTTGTGTTTACTACTAGCATGTCATTCCCATTAGGTGCTTGATCCAAGTTTAACTTGGGATATTTTAATCAGTGAATTACAGTGTTAGATCCATATATTATATTTGTAACTACCTCAAGCAAGTCGGAAATGAAATATTGTTTATTGGTGAATCCTTAGGCCTTGTTACATTATGATGATGATACTTTCGATGAAGACCGTCTTACTTCACTATTGCAACTGATTAAGGATGCCTATTTTTACACTCCATATTTCCAGACCATTGTTGAGTGGCATTTTTGCTAAAGAAATGCTCTGCTACACCTCACAGCTGAAGCTGAATAGCCTTGCATTAAATACACCAATGCATATGTTGGTGAATAGAACAGTATTGTTTTGTTTTTTAAAAAGCTCAAGAAATGTAATAAGTATCCTTAGGTACTGATGAAGACTTTTCCTGGTTAAGATAGAATTTTACCTGATGAGGTTATTGATGAAGATTGTGTTACGAATAGTGGTACATCTGAGGAAGTGAAAACTCTTCATAGGTGCACAATAACATTTGATATGACTCTTGGTATATCTGATTAGGCTGTTGATAAAGACTCTCGACTACATCTTATATAAAGGCTGCTGTTGAAGACTCTTGACTACATCTAATAAGCCTGTTAATGAAGATTGGCTATAGCTGATGAGGCTGTTGATGAAGACTCATCTGAATTAATCAGATAACTTGACTTTTGACTACATCTGATTAGGCTGTTGATAAAGACTCTCGCTACATATATAATAAAGGCTGCTGTTGAAGACTCTTGACTACATCTAATAAGCCTGTTAATGAAAGATTGGCTATAGCTGATGAGGCGGTGATGGAAGACCTACATCTTGATTACATCAGTAACTGGGACTTTTGACTACATCTGATTAGGTGTTGGTGAAGACTTGGCTACATCTGATAGGCTGCTAATGGTGACTCTTTACACTTATGATGTATGATGTTGGTGAGATTGACAGATAAACTGTTGATGAAGGATTTGGCTACATCTGATAAGTCTGTTGATGAAGGCACTTGGCAACCTGTATGAGGTAGTGATGAAAAGCCACACTAGTTAATTTGATGAGGCTGATGATGAAAGGCTCTTGGGTAACATCTGATAAGTCTGTTGATGGAGGCACTTGGCTACATCTGATAAAACTGTTGTTCAGACATCAGTAAGGTGTTGATGAAGACTTGGGCTACTCTGATGATAAGGCTGTTGAGAAAGTCTTGCTACTCTTGATGAGACTAAATGAAGACTCTTGGCCACATTTGATAAGGTTTTGCAGTCTTGGCTACTTTATGATAAAGGCTTATTGATGAAGACTGGTACATCTGATAAGTGTTGAAGGCTCTTGGCTACACCTGTTTGTTGATGACTTCTTAACACCATTTTTAACAACGGCTGCTGATGAAGACTTGCTTACATCTTTACATAAGGCGGTTAATGTTTCTTTGCACATCTGTTTTGTTGATGAATGTTGACATAGTCTTCATCAACAGCCTCATCAAACTATATTAGTATGGCATTGTCCAATATGAGGCCTATTGATGAAGACTCTTAGGTACCGTGTTGCATCTGATGACGAGTTGTGATGAAGACTCTTAGGTACAGTGTGCATCTGATGACGCTGTGTGAAGAATATTAGGTACAGTGTTGCCATCTGATGACGCTGTTGATGAAGACTCTTAGGTACAGTGTGGCATCGTGATGACGCTGGTTCGATGAAGGAATCTTGGGTACCAGTGTTGCAATTCTGATGCGATGTTGATTGAAGACTCTTAGGTACAGGTTGCATCTGATGACGCTGTTGATGAAGAATCTAGGTACAGTGTTTGGCATTCTGATGACGCGTTGATGAAAGACCTTTAGGTACAGTGGCGTCTGATGACGCTGTTGTGAAGACTCTTAGGTACAGTGTTGCATCTGATGACGCTGTTGATGAAGACTCTTAGGTACAGTTGTTGCATTGATACGATGTTTGATGAAGACTCTTAGGTACAGTGTTGCATCTGATGACGCTGTTGATGACTCTTAGGTAAAGTGTTGCATTCTGATGACGCGTTGATGAAGACTATTAGGGACAGTGTGCATCTGATGGACGCTGTTGATGAAGGACGTTAGGTTACAGGGCATCTGATGACGCTGTTGATGACTCTTAGGTACAGTGTTGCATCTGATGGACGCTGCTTGATGAAGACTCTTAGGTACAATGTTGCATTTGATGACGTGTTGATGAAGACTCTTAGGTACAATGTTACATATTTGAGGCTTTGTGATGAAGACTCTTGGGTTAAAAGTGTTACTGATGATGAGGGCTGTTGATAAAGACTCTTGATTATGGACCACTAACACATTTTGATGAGGATTTAGTGAAGCGTCTTGGTGAGTTAGTGTGTATCTGAGGAGGCTACTGATTTAAAGCCATTGCTAGGTACACCTTTTCATTGAACTTAAATGAGCTTATATTATTATTCTTAACCTATTGGTATATGAATTCTTTTTTGCATCTTTGGCCAAAATGATATGAATGCCTTATTAAAAATTTGTAATATTGATTTGTTTCTTTCAGTCTCAACGGACTCTTCCCTGATGAGGCAATAGATGAAGATAGATTGTCAAACTATATCAAGGGATTACAAGCTTTGAGAGAAGTGTCCATGACAAAACCAAGTGGTATGAAGAAAGCAAAGCAGCCAAAGGTAATGGAATAACTTCAGTCGGCGTAAATGTGTATATACAGTGTATTACATCAGATTATTATCGTGGAATAACTGGATGTAATCTATAAATAAAGCAGATTGGTTTTGGGGTTTTGAAAATTGATTAGTTTTGTTGGGTATGAAAATTGTTTGTCATGGGTATTGAAATGATATGTTTATATTTTTAGGGTTTTAGTAATTGTGCACGACATTGATTATTTATTAGAACATTGTGCACTACCAAAATCTTTGAAAGAGGTTCATTTAGATGGCCATCAATCAGTAATGTTGTATCAGGTTGCCATTATTATTAATCATTATGCATGTACTCAGTGATATATATGACACACACTGTCTATGATTAACCAGCCCTTTCATGTTACATGAAATGCCAGCTGAATTTCATAATATTTACCCAACACTGGGGAAAATAAAAAGTCTGTGTTTCTGAAAAAAAAATCAGTATTAATTTAGCATAGGGAACAGACCAGTCTGTGAAGTCCAACAAACTAAGTTTTTTTTTTTTTTTTTTTGAAGGCTGACATGCTCCCACTCCTCTAACAAAATGGAAAGTTGGGTAAAATAATATCCATTGTTGTGAGTGACTAACATAGTGAACATTTTTATGCCTCTCTTGCTATTGAACCAGCAATGTTTATAGGATTTCAGCAGTTTTAGGATTCACTCTCCTAGGAATAGTCTATTCTCCTCTGGCCTCAGAAACCTGAAAGCTAAAGTAGTTCAGAGATTTGTCTCATTATTTTAGCATGCCTTGAGAGGAAACATACATTCATACTTCGCAAGCAATCAGTGTGTGTGTTACATTCAATAAACAGCTTGCACACAAGAACTAATACTTTCCATCACAGAGCTTTTATGCAGCTGAGGAGTATGTTTTGGATTTATTAAAATATGTTACAGTCTTGAGTCAAGTTATTGCTGTGACCGTGAAACCGTTCGTATTTGAGGGTAAACAAAACTAAAATGTTTGATGTGTGTGTACAACCTGTGGTTAATCAAGGCCCAAGGTAATCATTCAATTGTTCCAATTAATATTTTTCAGTTAGGGATTATTTTAACTAGTTTACATTTGGTTACTTTGAATCATATATTAGTAATAATATTACTTCCTCAGAACAATGACAAGGTTATCATTCAATTTTTGTCATTAAATCAGATGTATTAAAAAATGAAACCAAAAACTAAGCAAGTCTTAAATTGAAAAATATTATGATTCATATTGAAAGGTTTAAAAAAAAACAAACAAGTTTTTTTAAAAACATGAAAAAGAATGAGTGCTTTCCATAAACAGAAATTAGTACACAAACCTGCAAAAGGATTTTCCTCAAACTGCAATTTGGAGTGCAGAAATCATTTTCTTACCCCGTGAATCTCACAAACAGGATTTTTTTCAAATTGTGTTTTTAAGAAAATAAATTCCAAATGACCAAAAGGTTATGTGCATATGCAGAGATTTGAAGTTTTATGTTATTGCCCATACTAAGGAAATGCTCAACGAAATAGCAAGAGAAAAAATCGTGTTATGAGTTTTGTTACATATTTCCCAGTATTTCTTCAACCACATATTCAGTAGGCAGTTTTGGAAATAAGCGTCATGTAACCTACATGTGGAATACAAGAATGGGCATGAGATGTTTGAAATGTAGATCTAAAAGTTTTAGTAGTATTTGTAAGGTCCTGGAACGAACAACTGCTCACAAAAAGAAGCTCCCCTCTTTATAAGACCAGAACATTTAAAAAAATGTGTTTCCAAATTCAATCTGTAAAAGCCAGATTGAAGCATGGGTTGTTCTGTATAATCTGTCACCTAATTTCCTTGTTATAAAGCCAGGTAATCACGAAAGCTGGGTAAATGCCTATGTTGTTAGAATGCACTCATATCATTGCATTATGATCATCTGTTAAAAAAATACTGAATGTTAAATGTTGCTTTGAGAACCATTGTTTTTATCGAGTTTTCATTTTGTGTATGCTATTAAAAGCTACTGTCAGTTATTGTTCCACCTTAATGGCATCTTTGAATCGTATTCTTTCATTAAATAATCGCTGAAGTGTTGATTTTTAAACAGGGAGAGTTTCTTTATTTCGTAGTTTGTTTTGCCTATTTGCAGTGCGTTACTGATATTTACAGTCTGAGATCCTGCTGAAAACATTAACGTGATCAAATTTCATGTTTTTAAATATTTCCTGTTATCAAGCAATTGAGTACATTAAATTAAAGAAGTAGGTGTGAAAAACAATGTTTTAAAACAAATGGAATTTGTTTTTACCTAACTTGTCTCCCGGGTATTAGACAAGGTGAATAATAATAAATTCAATTTGTAATTACTATGTAAATAAAGCTTAGAGACTAATTTTGTAGGAAGGTTTAAAATTATTGACCACAATAAACCTGAATAACAACTTCTTCTCATACATCAAACTGCCAACTGTGGACAGCTGCCCATTCACGCCAATGTTGTCACACACAGAGATTTTATTCAGATAGAAATATTGCTGAAATCTTCATTGAAACTAATAATGGAATAAGACATCCTGGGCAATTACCTAGTTACTTTCTGAAACAAGTACAGGATGGCTACTCACTTCTAGGTCCATCAAAAATGTAAATTTCATGAGTAAAAGCAATTCCCTCCTTCGATAATTTTTTTTCTATTCCTGACAATTTCACTTCAAACTATAAATCAGATGAGGAGGGCCAACCTCTGCCAATATGGCCAAACACCCACCAAATGAAGGAAAAACATGTAGAGTAAGAGTAGATTACAAAAAGGCAAAATAACTTAGGCAATTGAGTGGGCATCCATGGGTGGACCCCCATGACCCATGTACAACCCTGTTTAGTGCACATTTTTACCATTATAATAAAACAAGATTACAAAAAAGCCCTTATAGTTGAATTTGACTCTCCAATTCCAACTGTTTTGAAATGGAAAAAAATATTGCTTGATAACAACAATGCACATTGTTTTTGGACAAGATTTCTTGATTACATGTTAAAAACTAATGGGGATGTAGGGAAAGTAGGGAGTTTTGGTTGCCTTCTGTGTGAAGTTCTTTGCTTACCACAAAAGCTTTTTTCATGAGCGTATATCATCATCATCTTGGGCTTTACTTGCTGCAAAGTAAAAGCCACTTACTTTAATTTATGTAAGTTTATACCCAAACACTTTAACGATTATGGATATTCCAGTAGATGAAGTTGTGACAGGGAATTTCACATATAATCAGAAGTACAAGCTAGATATGATGCATTATTAGCAAATAGATATAAAAAAATTACACATAGAATCACCTGCAAGCCAGTGGTTATGAGTGTAACAAGGTTACCCGAGACTGAATCACAAAGGGTTGACAAAACATTGACTATTGGCCAAACTAACATCAGCCTTAAACCATTTCAGTACTGGGGTAAAGGAAAATTTTTTTATATAGGTACAACACTTTACTGGCCTGTGGTTTGCGAGGCTAAGTGGCCAGTGCAAAGGGATAGGCTTGGTTGTGGCCATTTGAATGTATTGTTCATGCTTGGTTCAGAATATGGTCATGAAGATAAATAGTTGTAAAAATTGTTGGAACAAAATGAAATAGTATGAATTAAGCGACATCAGAGGGCCATGATGGTGAATAACAACAAAACTGTAGCTTATAATTGAAACATTGTTGGAAAAGTAAGGAATGTTGAGTGTCTTGATAGAGGGGGTAGGTGCCAAAGTCAGTTGCATTAGGACATGCCTCTGAAGATCACATAGAGGCCAATATTTTGCCCAATTTTATAGGTAAAGAAAATAGGCCCCATTTCATAATCTATGGCTCTAATGTGTACATGATTTTGATAATTTTAGCCACATTTATATCACGTTTTGTCAAAAATTGGGTTAAGTTATGTTTGAATCAGAAAATAGTAATAGTCTGTGAATCTCTTGGCCAGATTGTTTGAGGGAAAACACGCCAAAAATTGTGCTGACTTGGGGGCCTCTGTACTTATAGTGAATGATTAAAAAAAGGAAAATGTGTGGTAAGTTACTCTGCACTTAATATTGTGTAATTAACAGGCTAATTGCACCACATATCCGCAAGTGATCATTTGTGTTGCTCTGTAAAATTAGTGGAAATTTTGTGGCTCCTTTGTGGTGCTTGGTAAATATAGTATGTTCGGGAGTTTTTAAGGAAGCTCTGCAAACAACTATGACTATGACTCGGACCATAATTTCTGGACATCAAACCTGTGGTGATCTTTGCGTGTACTGTGTTTATCGTTCCAACACGACAGTGCGCCGTTTTGGCAGAAAAGTGGGGGCGTTACATTTAAGCTGAAAAGGAATTATGAGCCAGAGTATACTAGTATTTACTTGCATGAACATGGAAACATTCAATGGTGCAAAAAAATTTGGGATAGATTATGCAGATTTTCAGTGTAGTTTTAGTGACATGCAGTGGTTACAGCAACTTAAAATAGATTGTAAGTTGGGATTGGAAAAACATCTCTGGAAGCAGACGACACTATGGACGAGTTTAATAAATATGAATAAAGTGAAAATATATAACAGGGATGGCGTATGCATGGCTGGATTTGATGATCCACGACCCTGCCAAACTGGACACTAATGGCTGACTTAACCGAACTGGCATCGCCGCAGGTATTGGTCATTCTTGTTTATAGCATAGCTGTACTCACGCATATAAAATATGAGATAGAATGGGCATATTCAATTGTGCTTGTTATTATTTTAGGCCATCTGGTGTTGTAAAAGATGACTCAGAGATTAGAAATATACTGTTTTGTAATTAATTAAAAGATATATAGTAAAACTAGAACTAAAGATAGCACCTAAAAGGCCTTAATTCCAAAGTTTGAGATGAATCAGATTTTTTTTAATGTTTTTATATATTTATATTTTACTGATGCAGTCAATTATTAATACATAAACAAAAATAAAAATTCTGGATCCAGAATTAATAACAAAGTTTCTATATGCATGACATCGATTTGAGTTCTTAGCTATTCACAAAAGTGATTAGTATATCTATGTACAAACATTTTGAAAATGAAAAAAATGACTTGTTTGAAAAATGAGGGGCGCCATCCTCGGAAAGTCTCGAGGTCAGCTTAAACTACTCTGCTAATAGCCCAAGCTACATTAAAAACTTCTATACTTCTGGCATCTTTTAACAATGGTTGTATTTCTTCCTTAATAATTTCAAGGTGACCTTAAACTTAGGGCAATGCTTGTATAATATATTTTCAATACTGGCGGTAGCGCACTTGCAATTCAATTCAAAATCAATTTCACCGGAAAGAGTGTTTTGATTCAATTTAAATCATTCTCCATCCTTTGAAATCATTCATGCATCAAATTAAAAATAGCTTAAAAAACATTTTGATCAATTCCCATGCATAAAAACACTACCCAGTAGAGGCTTTGGGCATGAACGTAAATAAAGAACAGACTTCAATGTTATCACCTAAATACAGAAACATGGGCCGTGATTTCACCTCTTCTACCATGACATGATACCGTATGAAGAGTTAAGTAATTTGTATCTTAATGCAATTATTACCAAATACAACAACAACAAAACTTAATTTCCAGTGCCAGGCTAGCCTCTCATTAGAATCCAATTGCATTTACATTGAATAGGATGTCAATAAAGGTTGATTTTTTGTTGAAAAGACTTTTGCTGACGAATTAAGAATGGCAGACACCGTCATCGACAATAGGGCAGTGTGAAAGAGTGATAGTGTTATGCACGATACAGCTGCTCATGGCTTTATTTATATACACTTATATTTGTGATCAATGTAACGACTGTATCCAGGTAAAATTTTACTTATTAACTATTAGCATATCAGTACTATTTAATATACTCTCACTGAATAGTATTTTGAGTCATTAGAAAGCATTGGTGCCTAGCCGCAAGATGTTTCATTGCCAAACAAACAATATTTGAATCAAATTGTGACAAAAATGGCGTGCCAAAGACTCCGACTTAGGGTGAGAAAAAACACCACGTGAGCCGGTGAATGACAATTTTTTTTGATTTTAATGGATGACAAGTAAAGGTGCAAATAGAATTTCATTTTCAAATATAAGGTGCTTTGATCTGTGGATACACAGGTTAGCCATATGGTCTGTTTGAAGCTCATATTCTCTTATATTTAGAGTCAATAAATGCAATCATGAGACGAGGTTCTTCAGATACCTGCATTGTAGCACTCCTCGAGGACCCAGGGTTGGGCGTCAATTATTAATTACTGTCATTATCGAGTGATGGCAATCAGATGTTATGAATCTAGCCTCACGTACATCCGTTCTCTTTTAAGAAAGTAAACAAAAGATGTTATTACTGAATTTTCAAAGTTGCTACTTCAAGTGAGTCATTTTTATTGTCCATTCCAGATCTTTACAGTCTCTAAATATGAAGTTGATCTCAACCCAAATTCATCTTACAAATTGGAAGGCTATGAAGTGTGCAAAGTTGGCTTGTTTTGTCACTGAAAAGTTGTACGCATTTGTTGTTAAAAAAATATACTGCCAAATATTCCTCTGCAGTACTCATACCAAATTTTTGCAAATTTAATTTTGGCATTTGCACTGTCCGCTTCCTTTTAATGGCAAATGAATGAATATTTTAGCTTAGAAATCCAAAAAGTATGCTGAGTCACTACAGAGTACAAAATGATGAGATTACAATCCGCGGTTTATTGACTAATGTTCAGATTCTCTGCATCGCTTGTGACGAACTAGCCTGGACTCTTGGCTTTTCATAGTCTCGGTCGCACAATCTTAATACAAATCTTGCTGCAGCTCCTAATAGGCTACGTAAGTGATTTCAGGATACATGCTCCTTTGCAATCTGCTACCAGCCGTCACCAGAACACAGTCGTAATGTACAACATTCACTTCTCTGATTCATGCACTTGCGATACCCTACTACTGCCAGCCGTCACCATATAATATATAATAAATAGATTGTACATCAACACGAGTAGAAAAATGTACAAAACATGTGCATGCCGACGGCAGATTCCACCCGAAATGATGGCACCATATACAGTTCACAAAAGTTTATTTGAACAGGTGAGTAGCAGAGCGTTACAACCGTTGTCATGTTGTGAATTGGCCCAAGTCTAGGCAAGGAGTCTCTTTTGAAGAATTTCAAAAAACCAAATACAAAAAATGAAAACTGGAACACAAATTAATCATGATCATCAAAAAAAAGTACACTTTCCATGGTATTACACAACAATTTCAGCTTTTGATGAGTGTAGTTTCTCTCCTGGAAACGCCGAATTATTCAAAAAGTTCAGTTCAGTTTCTCCATGGAAATATTGCAGGTTCTCCAATTAAAACACAAACAAACACAAGTTCTTGGGTGCAAGTTGCAGTTTCTCCATTTGAAACGCGAAAATCACAAAGTTGCTTCTCCACTGGAAACAAGGTGCCCAGTTTCTCCATTGGAAATAATTGCAGTTTCTTCCATTGCAAACAGCGAAAATCACTCAAGTTGTTTCGCTACTGGAAACAAGGTGCAGTTTTTCCATTAAAACGTGAAAATAACACAAAAACACAGTTCTGATTTGTTTTCCGTCGCGGTCATCTGGGCTTTCAAATACAGTCATGATTCAAAACACAGCCGTCTCCATGCAAATTGCTCTCGATTCAATCTTGCGAGCACATTACGACGAAAAGTTTGAACTTGAGCTTTGCGTCCATAATCACAAAATAGCCAAATTTATTGCTGTGACTGTGTTTTTCTACGAAGACAACACACGCATACAAATGGCGGGGGTCGCCACAGTGTCATGGTACCGACTTCTGACCACCATGTTTGAAGCTCATATTCTCTTATATTTAGAGTCAATAAATGCACTCATGAGACGAGGGTTTATTCAGATACCTGCCATTGTAGAACTCCTCGAGCCCCAGGGTTGGGCGTTTATTTATTAAATACTGCCTACTTATCCGACGTGTGAGCAATCTAGATGGGATAACAATATTAGCCTTACGTAACAGTATGGGCAAAATTTCACAGATCTTGTAAAAATAAATATACTAATGTGAAGCTAGTTATGGTACTTAAATTATTGTCTAAGTGCTTAAAGGTAAGGGGAAAATGTGTTGTAGAAAGCACCTAACATTGCCAAAAATGTAAACACAATACAGTTGCCGATGCTTGTAGGAATTTTGATGTGCAAGACAAACAAAACTTAAAGGTGCACGAGAGATTGCAAATAAACAGGTGTCCCTAAAAAAATATGAAAATTTGTTTTTGCATGGTGAAAGCTTTCTATCTAAAAATAATTTGCCAATCGAGAAAGGATTAGCTGGAACGGTTTTTGGTAACAAAATTGTGAATTTTCTAATTTCGTATAGGAGCAAATACGAAATTCAGCCTATGTGTTTCGATGAAAGGTAAGCATATAGAAATCACCTTTTGTTTTCATTTTTAAGTTATTTCTGTAGCCAAAATAAAAGGTAGGGAATCATTGCACATTAATCTATTGAATCACTAAAGATTACAGGAAAATATGGACGGACTTGAAACTTTTAGTTGCCACCTTTTAATATCCTCACAGGCCAAGTTAGTGCCAATCAAACTACAAAGAAAGTAATGACAGGGGATCATGTGATAATTGAAGATAATTTCATAAAGTTTCAGAAATCTCATAAAATTCTATTTCATTGTATGCCAAATGTTCAAATGAAAATGTTCCAAATGAAAAAAGGTTTTTTTATGTCCCTTTTTTTTTTCTGTTTGCACCCCAATAAAACCTCATCAACACAAAAAATACAGATTTTATTTTGCAAGCAATTGTATGTATCGAAAACCCAGGTGACTGCATTTTCGGGTTATCCAAACCATGATCAGAAACGTGCTTACAATTCCCTTTTAAATCATGGCCCCCACATTACTAGCATAAAGGTAAAAAATTTGATAGGTAGTTTAACATTACAAACATGTATAACTGATGCATAGCATTGGAATTAATGGGGGTCGCATGTGAATCCACCATATTCCAGGTATTGCTTTAAGTTTATGGATTGATTTCTTGAAATTTGTTTTCAATCCCTACATGCATTATTCCTAAGTACGATCTCAGATGGTATGCCTGCGGCACAGAGTGTAGAATTCTTAGAGCAAGTACCTAGGATGGGTAATAAAATCCCACTCTGGGAATGACCATGACTGTAAATAAAATGATGGAACGTCCCTGCTGAAAACCTTCCTAGATCAACATAATTATTAGGAGATTTAGGACTAGTGTATATTTGAGGCTACAATCCATCAACAATCTTTATAATAATAATAGTATTATGTTAATATATTTAACCCCAAACTAATAAAGATGCATTAATGGAGTAGGGCACAGTCTGAAAACTGTTCATGGCAAATCTTAAATTAGACTACACCTTTAATTAATCAACAGTGTACTTTTATTATTCAAAAAGTTAGCTTGACACTATGTGAGGCCTTTGGTCTGTACAGGTCTCATAAGCTTTAATTAAGGTGCATTTGTGACCTAGCACCTTTGTTTTTGTTTCATAGTTCCTCAAGAAAAGATTATTTTAAAAGTCAGTTGATTATGAGGCGTGATTTGATTTTTATGAGTGAATATTCGTATCACAGACGAAAATGATTAAATTGCAATTTCCTTCTAGAAAGCAGATTGAATCTGCATGTTAAGATCAGGCACAGCACTATAGTAGGCACACCGTTCGGTGATATAAACAATCTCAATTTGTTTATAAGTTGGGGGGGCGACAACGCTGTGTCACAAATAACCCTTTAAAAGGTAGGTGACATGATCGAAGCCTGAATTTTTATTTGACCTCAGTAAAATTTAAGGCCTTATTTGGTTTAGAACATAGAACAACAAACACAATAGCCCTTTCTCCCCCAAATATGGTCGACAACACTATGTTCTTGCAGACATTGTAATAAACATTTTTTGCTTCAACACCGAAAACTGAGATTTAATTGAAACCAGATATTTTGGTGACAGGGTCCATATGAGGTAGAAAAGATCAGCCATTTTTTAAAGAGGAAATCAAAGGATGAAATTATGAAAATATGCGCTGATTGTTTTGTGCATTCCACTATTAAGTGAAACAAGGTTGTTTTGTATTTGGTTGATACCTCTTTTAATAAGCCAAGTAAAAACTGTTAAAAATAAGGCAACCTGTTGGAATTGTCTGTAGACATGGTGTTCTTGTAACCCACTTCAGCAGCCAAGCGAAACATGCGAAGAAGACGCCAACCAGAATTGCCATCAAATGAGCGAGGAGCCAGTATTGTGTCCTGCTTGCCTTTTATTCATTGGTAGGCGCATATACTTGGATTATTTATTTCACCCATTATAATTCATCTGTTGCATTACCAAAGAACAATGACACAAATATTTCAGCCTTGAATGAATAAATATGAACTCTCCAGAAATGATAAAATTTGCAAGCATTTGAAGTTTAACATTAAAAAGAAGATATTTCTCAAAAATTTGAACAAGATGCTAATTGTGTGTTGGTTTTTATTCTGCAGTCAAAAATGGTCAGGTTGGACTGTACAGCAGTGAACACCATAAAAACTGATGCACTTGCAAATATGCAAAAACAAGAAGATAAAGACAAACCAACTTTAATATGATACAAAATAAATGAGTTTTTAAGGAGATTTATTGAATATAAAGAGCAAGGTCTTTAGAATATCATGGAAATCCATCTTTGAATTTGTAGTTAACATTTTGGGATGTTTATAAAAAATTATTGGTTTTCAAAAAAATAAAGAGTAAATTAAAGAGCTGGCTTTAGAATTTAACTGATAAACCACTACCTCCAACTTAGATACCACAGCGATTTCATCCAGGAGAAGAAATCAAACAGAATACCAAATTGCTACAATTTTCAAAAACAAAACATAAATTATGTTCTATGAAGTTTTGTGGTTACATTGAAAAATAATCAAAACTAATCAAGTTTACAGAAATGTTAAGAAAATATTAATGGGGTCAGAGCTGACATTTTTCAGAGTGTGGGTCCAGCTACCTTAAAATATCATTTTAATGGAAAATGGGACAAATGCAACAGCAAACAAAGAATCTGTTACTACATATGTTTGTGGAATTTGAACTTATATCAATGCAGTATTAGAGTGAATATTTTGTCTGTTTACTGTGTATGTTGGATATGAAACGTGGTGTCCTCAAACAATTCTAAATAGCTTCAGGTTTCACCTCCAGGGACTTATAGATGAAAATAACAAGTGGCCAGACTTCAAGTTGGTTTGATTTAGCAAAATAGTGTGTTGTCATACTCATGGCTAGTGGCAAGCAATGTTACAGCATTATTTTTATTTGTAGTACGTAGTGACCAGCAGGCAGCCATGACTGGAATGAATAGCACATTAGGAATGCCAATAAGGGGACCCAGGATCATCACAGGGGACTCTAGGGCACCCTGCCATTACGGTACAGATTATGGGCCAAGTATTCCCTCTAATGGTTTTTGTTAGTTTAACGAAGGGATTAAGGTTCATTTGCTGAAAAGTTTCATGTAGGTTCAAAAGCAACATGAAATGGGTTGTGAAAGTGGATAAAATGACAAAATTTCAACATGAAATCCCATGGCTCACAAGTTGCCTTTGAAACTATTAGAACTAGAAATTGGTAGAGAAATCTTCAATTTGCAGTCCCTCCAAGGGACCTTAGAAAGGAGTTCGAACCTGTACAGGAAGGTTGTCTGAATTGGATCAATGATGGTTTTATGTGGGTCACTTGCATGCTGTTGCCATGGTGTTTGTATGCGGGAGACTGTCCATCCTCGTAGGGATATAGACTTAAGACGCAAGTGAAAGAGCATGATGGGAAAGATGTATAAGGATAACCTGATTTCAGATTCCCATTGGTTACCTAAAGAGATTGGATGAATGTTATTCCATGGATTAATAATGAATACATTAGTGCAAGGATGTTACTTTCAGTAATATGCTTTCATCATATTGTAAACATTATTTGAAGTACACATATGATAAACAAGCAGAGTCAGTTAATAAATATGCTTATGTCTGAAAATTTGAGTTGGCAACATTTTAAGCTAATGTACGCTGTCTTTAATATCAAAATGATTAATTATGCTGATGCAATCGGAGCTTAGAGGCCAATCACATGATTAAAAAACCTTCTAGGAATGGACGGAGAATGACAGATTCAATATATGAACAGCGCTTTTTGAATGCGAACGACCGTGCAAATAGGTCATGGGAGGGTTTGAAAATCTTGCATATGCAAACACTAAATCTTGTAATGTACGTTTACTATGCCTTTAAGGAGCATCCTTTTTACACCAGACACTGCTCCTGGAGCAAAGGGCATAAGAGGTATTGGCACACTAGGGTTAATGTGTATTTTGCCGTTTTAGAAAATACGAGAACGAGAAATTAGAGTTGGGAGACATCCACGACACAGGGACACATGGCAGTGGAGTGTGATGAATTAAGCAGTTAATTTTTCCCTTGACAAATCTAAACCTGTCCCCCCTATTTCAAGAAACTATGACTTCACTGCAGCCCCAAATTTAGAATATTAGGAAAAAAAACATGAGCTCAGATATGGAATTTGATCACCCCATGTTAATTCAATTTAAATACGGATTACCCTGTGTAAAATCAAGTTATTCGTTTAGGATATTTGAATTAAAGCACAAATAATATAAAATGTACATTTGGGGTGACTACAGTAAGGGTTGTGCAGTTTGAAGAATCATGCAGTGCTTTTGCTTGTCTCAAAAATGTGAACCATTTGGTTGACTCTAAATAGTTTTCTTAATATTACTAATTCTTCAAGAGAAGTGTGAAATTTGAATAATTTGAGTCTAATTAGAGAGTGGATACCAGAATACCAAATTTATGAGATCACCTCAATATCTTATTTTTAGGCATTGGCAAAATATATGCAAGAAGCCCAATAGTGTTTGACCTAAAGTACTAAATTTTAAGGCAAGACTTAAAAATGGAAGCTTTTTGTAAACAAATTCATCATCATTTCAATACTGTCTTGGAATTGGTCTAGTATTTAAGTAAAAGTAACACATTTTTGAAAACATTTCAGATAATAAAATTTCTACAGATACTTTCTTTCATGTTATAAAATTCAAACCATTCAAATTTTTTTTTTTTGCCATTAGCCAGCAAAACATAGCGGGGGGGGGAGGCTGTGTTCTAATTTTAATATGTTAACACCATATGGAGGCCTGTCCGACACATTTGTAGGTGTTTAAAGTACATGTACATGCATCTGGTATTTTCTTTGGACTAATTTGATGGCTCTGTGCAGAGTGTGAGTGTTAGGTGGCTTGAGAATTAAGATGAGAGTGTAAACCACACCGGGCAAGTGCTGGCTCTGGCATTATTACAGCATTGTAGGAAATGAGATGTCCCTTTCAAAACAAACACATTTGAGAGCTTGGTTAAAACGACACTGCATTTGATGCGGGACGCACGCGATGCCAGAAAGTCACGTCAGCTAGCACAACCACGAGGCAATATCCACTGCCAAAATAGAGAGCAATATGATAAAAAGGGCTGGGTGTTGGCTCATTTAACAGTGTAGGAGGCATGGCTAGGAAGATCATTACACCTCCTATCATGTCGTGTAATAAAGAGAGGAAGGGATGATGTACGATATGAGATGGTCAAATTGACAATCTTGAATTGGTGAGAAAAGGAGCTATTTAATGGGGTCATATAACACAAGATGTAATACATGGCAAATGTGGTGCTATGGGGTAATCTTGATTAGACACGATGTGACAGATAACTTAACTATTCCTATGAAAGTGATAAAGTAATAAAGTTGTGATATAAGGAACATTATCTCAGTTGACTAATGATGGGGAAGGGCTTTTAAAGGCCCATTGAAAACATTGGAAGCAAACACAGCCAGGAATGTTGAATAGACTCGGTTATTTCATTGGGTTGGTTTAGTGTCTGAAATGTGATCGCTTGTATCAATAGTTGATAAAATGTCATCGTTAGCACAATGCTGGCTACAGCAGACAGCACTAGCTAGGCAGTGTTTGAATTCTTATGTTGTGAAAAAAGTATTTTATGATATGGCCAGCTCTATTCATTCTAAGTATTATGTATTGTATGAGTGATTTGAAAAGTACTCCCAGCACTTTATTATCAAAGATACGATATAATGGTAATATCGTGAGCTATCTTGAGTTCATGAACATTAAATTATAATGCAGGATTGTAGATATAATTCCATTCAGGAGTTTTATGCTAGTCATTCTGTTTGTGTCAACTTTAAATTTAACTGATAACGTATTTTAAAATTTATCTTAATGTTCCTTAAACAGTACATTCATATAAGGATTAAGGGAAGGTTTTAAAACCATCAAAAGCACAATTCAAACACAACTCTTCGCTTAGTGCCATTAGTAAAGCAATATTGACATTAATTTCAGCATTTGATAACATTCCTGTATTCAAACTGGGTCTTCAATTTAAAATACAAACTGGTTCTTGAACAAATGGAATATCTGCGGAAGGCATTTCTCCTGATAAAGTTTACTTACTGTATTTGCCTCACGTTATCTAGTTCGGCACTGATCATATAATCCATTTATATTGGACATGTTGACCTAGCAAAATTTAATTCCCACTGATTTCCAGTGTGCCCAAAATGCAGTCATGATGGATTGGTATAGATTAAATTATTTGAATGCTATGTGCTTTTTGCACATCCAAATTTATCCATTTCATCTTGTAGTATTTTTGGTTTATGTAATAGGAACAGGAGAAGTTGGCTGCATAAAAAATCCAAATCTTTGGTACAATTGCTTCATATTCATTGTATGAAATGCTTCTTTGGATTTCTGCCATTTTCCTTGCAAAATATTGCTGTTTTTTGAAAGCTGCTTGTGAAAGACATTATGCCGCACAAAATGTAACATTTTTCATAAACCAACCTTCAGGAGCTATTAATGTTTTTTTTAATCTTAATTATAGTATGCTTCTTCAAGACCATCATTTGTGATCCATGGTATCAAAAGATAAAAAAAAACACTGCATGTCAAAATTAATTTTGAGGATTGTGTACAGTTTAAAATTATAATTTCAGAAACTAGAGATTTAGTTCAAAAGATGTCTAGAATCCTTTCATTGTGATATCATGAATAATTTCTATGCTTTAATATACCTATCTCAATTTTTTGCCAACAAGTTGCATCTTCAACGTGACATAAGAGCCTGAATCTGATTTACATATGAGCCATGTAGGAAGCCCTTTGAGAGGTAGGCGTGAATTAAACAACCCTAGTAGAAGTCAAGCTGTGGTCAGACCTGTTAAGACCAAACGCTAATTGACTGCTTTCAACAAGCATTGAAAGGAGATGACCAGGTCAGGTAGTGCCGAGGTGAATGGGTTTTTGGAACAGTCTTAATTTAAATGTCTGCAGTCTGTGCACACCAGTCTGGCTTTGTGTAATGCAATGAAGTGATGTGTGTTGAGGATTTTCATAGAATGGGTTTTATTTCATGCTTGCTGTCTTCAGTAGATAGCTGAGTGCCTTTCAGATTGTAAATCAGCACTTATTCCTGGACATATTCTGGTCTTTCAACATTGATTACATCCCTATTGCAGTAGCAAAGCCCATATTTATAAAACAAATGTGAAATTAGAACTTCAAGACTGATTGTTGAATATTGTACTCTCACCTAATATCATACCCTGTAATATATTATGACATCAGTGTGTATGCAAGATTAAATTAATGGTCACAGAAGATATGATGATCACCTGGCAAATGGTTATGGTAGTATCTATAAGTTGATTGTCTATGTAGATATTTTGGGTAAATGTAAAATGCTCCCAACATTTGTAGCAATCCATAGCATTAAGAAACAGAACCATGCCATCTATGAATAGCATGTGATGTTATTCCCATTTGGTCAAATGTTATGTATGTTATTCATCAGTATAAGTATTTAGTATTTAAGGTTTGGGTAAAAAATTGTCCTTTAAATATATTTAGAAATCTTTTGAGTGCCTTATGTCGTCTACCTGTGTTGAGGTTTCCAAGGTGCAATGATACTTATATAGCATTATGAATTAGCATGCAGTATATTCCCATTATCCTGATAAATTTATTGATATTCTTGGTGTTTTTAATTTGAAAATGTTTTAATTATTATATATTTGAACATCACCTCTGAATGGACAAAATGCAAGCTACTCTAGACTGTATTTAAGTATATAGTAGTCCCAATTTTGAAGGCTAAATCTTAATTTAGTTACAAAATATGGGCCCATATTTATACTCAGGGAATGTGTTAATGATGGCACAGTATATGCAGGGCGAGCAAATTAATATTTAACATTTGCAACCAAGTGAATCGTAAATGACTAACCCCAAGGCTGGATATATAGATCCTTACAATTGATTCAGTTGCAGGCCGGCTTCAAGAGCTATTTTGTACACTCTATTTATTTTCATTCCATAAATAATTCATGATTATGTAATTCAGAAGATCATTATAGCAGTGTTTATTATGCATACTATTAATAATAGATATGGGCACAATTACAAAAGAGCTGGCATAATTACAAAAGATCTGGTAATTATAAGACTCAGCAAATTTGAAATTTGGCATTAAAAATTATGACTTGGAAAATGAAATGCGTTCTGAATAGAGAAATAAGTGAAATTCAATAGTACAGTCGTAATCAAATGTTGAAAGATTTACTGCTTCATGAATGAAATTATTGGATCAAGAAGTATTGTAAGATACTAATATAGGAAGATTTTTTTTCAAATAGAGAAATGCAGAGTATTATTATAAAATCTTTTTAGTTCATGCAAGAGGCATGTGGGTAAGGGATTATTAGCACTATGACACACTTGCAGCTATTTGGCATGCTTGATTGCATTTCTGGGTGACACTGCTACAACATTTGCAGTTTGTTCTATTTAGAGAAAAACTGTTCCATGTATATTGCAGGGAAAAGCAACTTTCTTATAGATATTTAGCATACGTGGAGTGTTACACATAAGATTTTAATTAGCTCTTTAGGGATTCTGTTATACTCGATAAATCTTGGTAATCTTTACTCGGTAAATCAGCACATGATAGAAAATTACATCTGGGGGGAAAAATGATCAAGAATTAACCAGAAATGGGGATAAATGAATTATTACCATTCTTGTAATTACAAACCTCTGGGCCTGGTCTACCATATTCCATATCGGGCTGTCTACGCTGACGTCACAGTTCGGCATTTTTTAGGTGATGGGAAGTTTTAAGCCGGGCATTTTGTGGTGATGATTCCCATAGAGGCCGCCGTGTACCAACTGGCATAAAAAAATTGCTCCAAATTTTTACCTGAATGATAGCAGGAGACTGGAGGTAGCCGCTAGTTAGGAAATAACTGCCATTTTAGAATCTTATTTGTTTCACTTTCATGTTAGAAACTCCAAACGAATGTTCAATAAAGGGTGCCAAATCTGCAAACGGCCTCGTAAAACACCGTTTGGTTTATCACCTCCGATGCACCAGGGCTGCGATGAACTGAGATTCGGACTATGAGAAAGTACGCGCAGTGTTGTTTGTCGCGGAGTGATACTGCGCAACGAGGGCCGATGATAAAGGCTTACGCACCGCAAGAGTGACCCGGACAGTAGACACAGCCTATAGAGATAGTTTTTTAGACTGGCTTTTCGTTTTCAATTCCAGGGTTAGATAAGCATACGCACATCTGGACATGAGCCTCTGGTGTATGTCTGATTTTTGCCTAGCACAGCCAGATTCCATATACAGCATGTAGTACCTCTACTGTGAATACAGAGTACCTACTGTATAGCTACTCTTGCAAAATCTAGCACTAGGTACTTCAGGGTACAACCTTTAGCAAGCACATGGCAGAAGGACACATCCTGGCAGATGACAACAGCCATCCCTGATTCAATTTGGCACACTCCAGTGAATCAAAATAAGTACGGCAATACAGAGCGCAAAACACAAGCTAATTTGGACGGTTTGATATGGGCCAGCCGGAGTAGTCACAAGCCCATACCCAACCTAGTTCATTGCACATTATTATTATTTACCATAAATATTCATACAACAAAATTAAACCCTTATAGTGAGTGGTTGACTATCCAATTCTTAACAGTTTGGAATAAGAAAATATTGCTTGATAATGTACTACATCTTAAAATATTCTCTCAAGATTTCATGTTCACATGTTAAACCAAATTTCTTGTCTCCAGTGTATCTCAAGTCGTCTCTATCCATTAGCACTGTTATTTTTTTACTTTTCCTTGTTTTTTGGAAGACCTGTACCATCAATATTTCTGTAAAAGAACCTCATTGGAAGACCAAAATGCAATTTCTTATTAAAATGAAAGAACAACCAAGGTAACCAATGGAGTGGTTACAAAAGCGATTGCTAACCTTTATTTTTTTTAAAGAACTCATTCACCTACACTCTCATTCTCAAATTGTAGATGCTTTGACCCATCATTCCTGCTTTTAATGAAAGGATTGTATCATCGTATTGAATTTGTAATTTATACATGCATTTTTAAGAAGTATGTCTAGTCATTCTGTCTACTACCATCCGTTGCTGAGGTGAAAAGTGATATGTGAAAAGAACCGCTCATGGTTGACCTTAAATGTCTAATTATAGTCACTAAAGTAGTTAGGAAATTTGAATAAAAATCATTCACTTACACATACGACATATTTGTAGCTCCACAAATGTGAAATTGCATCAAGCTAGCAAGAATTGCAAAGATGTCTCTGTTATAATCAATACCTTTTGGTTTTTAACATATTCGTGAGACATATGACATGACATTGTATTTGCTTGTTGCACTCTATAAACATACGGCTAACACTGCAACAGAGTATTGGAATAATTTGTTAAGACAATGGCCGCACATGTTCCATGCATCTTGTAATGATACACAGACATGCCATATGTTTATCCGATTAGGAATTAGAAACTGGTTATGTCCTCCTCCAGTCTTCACCTTCCTGTTTTAAACCATTTTATTTTTGTTTTTCTTTTGACGCCAACAGATGGATCAACAGGTACAGCAAGTTGTTTTTTCTTTCTTTCTTTTTGGTTCCTTTAAGGGTTCACAACATGTTAGGAACCACTCTTGCCATGGTTTGTTTTATTTATTTTTCAAATCTATGTCAAATGTATGGTTATGGTTAGTCAAAAATATGTATAGTTTGTCATTCTTGTGAATGTAGTGCTGTGGTCCAAAATATTAATCTTCTCAGATTTTGGAGTGTAACTTTTCAAAATCCTAAGAGTGACAGATCTGTACATGGGATTTTATACTTCCTTGTGGCATTTTGTGTAGAACCTCTGCCACATCTTGAAGAAAATTAAGGAAACCATGGCAACAAAGTGTGACCCTTTAAACTTCATTTTCTTTTATCTTTTCTTTCTTTCTCATTTAGTATACTCTAAATATCCATGGGAAATTCTTGCAAATTTAATCTCACTTCAAGATTGCAAATTAACCTGGGGAAATAAAAATGCCATGTTTGTTGCCCCTGATAGATTGAGCCATGCGTGGAATGAATGCTGAATTGATATTCACATAATTTTTTGCATTATTATCATCAAGACATCAGTTAAAAAGATTGGTGCATATTTCCATGTCTACATAAAATCACTTTTAAAATAAAATGATTGTCATCCCTTACTCATTGCTGGGTTTTTGACTTGTTCATGCACCATTTCCTTCTACATAGAGTTTGCAAAATCTCTAGTATGATTTTCGGAAAGAATTTTGTATTATGCCACCACCCTTTGAATTTGGCAGCCTCAACAGAATAAACTGCATGTTGAAGGATGTGGTGGCAGAATGCTAAATTCATCCCTGATTTTCTTCTGAAAGGAATCCTTTTCATCCTAAATGGAAGCATGTCAGCAATCAATTTCAAGTGTGGTATATTGGATATTTCTTGTCTTACTGATTTCATTCATGCCTCATTGTTCATCTAAAATCACTTTAATATATTAGTTAAAGAAATTGCTGTGCAAAACTCTACGCTCTGCATACACTGGTTTTCTGGTAATTAAGTTTAAAAAATCATCCATCATTGCAAATGGTCACCATTTACTAATTAAATCCAGATTATAGTCCTGCAAAGAAAATTCTATCATTAGATTTAGCCTGCAATTGCCATGTTCATTTTTAGCTTTCCTGCATTTTGGGGAAAAACCTGGTGTGGTGCTTCACTTGTAATTTTGTGATACATCAAATCAAAAGGGCCATCTTGTCTAAATTGTCATTATCTGTAAGGATTCAAAACAAGCTTTCACTTGATTTTACTTTTGAAAATTGAAGTTACACTTTTGAAGATATAATGGGAAAAAGTGTACATGTTCATGTTATTTCTGTATTTTTTTAAAAGACATTTTGGTCTTCATCTACAAATGAGCACAGCCAAGAAGTACCTTTTGGTGTGATGTATCACATTTGAACCTATACAATCTCCTGAAGTAGATGCTATATTTCCATAGTAGATTAGAATATTAAATGGTTTAAAGGAAGGGATTTACATTAACATTACCGATTCCATTGATCTACTTACCTAATGTGGTGATCAGTATTTTTCTTGCAAATAATGTACTTCTAGTGTCATTCACATTGGTGTAATGGACTTGCAACGTCAGATTGTGGACAAGTGGCTTTAAATTCTTTTCGAAATAGAAGCAGCTGTTCTTTGAAGTAAATGTCATATAAGAAACCTGTTTTGTATTCACAGATGCTGAAATGTCTGTCCTTAAGTTATATGTGTGTACTAACTGTTTTTATTTCTCTTTTCTGTGCAACTGAGAAACATTATAAAAAAGTTTGGATTTATTTGCCCATGACCCAGCTTAATGATTTGCATGTTCTTACCAAGATAAAAGAAAAATCTTGATTTAGCAGCCCCTCCAAAAAACACCACTTTTAAAATTGAATACTATTCAATGAATAATATAGTCTTGTTCAAGATGCTCAGCTATGTCCCCTTTCCAAGGTACATCCCTGTATATGACAATAGGTGTTGACCCCCCCCCCCCCCCCCCCCAAAAAAAAAAAAAAAAAAAAAAATTAATGATTGTAGATTGCTTTCGAGGATTCAGAGAGGAAGGGTGATTTGATACGTATACACAAGGTATACAAAATGTATCAACTCGGTCGAAAATATGTATAGGTGGTCACTCTTGTGAATGTAGTCCTATGGTCCAAAATATTTGACAAAATCTCAGATTTTGGAGTGTAAATTTTCAAAATCCTAAGAGTAACAGATTTGTGGCATTTTGTGTAGAACCTCTGCCACATCTTTTGAAGAAAATTAAGGAAACCATGGCAACAAAGTGTGACCCTTTAAACTTCATTTTCTTTTATATTTTCTTTCTTTCTCATTTAATATACTCTAAATATCCATGGGAAATTCTTGCAAATTTAATCTCACTTCAAGATTGCAAATTAACCTGGGGAAATAAAAATGCCATGTTTGTTGCCCCTGATAGATTGAGCCATGCGTGGAATGAATGCTGAATTGATATTCACATAATTTTTTTGCATTATTATCATCAAGACATCAGTTAAAAAGATTGGTGCATATTTCCATGTCTACATAAAATCACTTTTAAAATAAAATGATTGTCATCCCTTACTCAGTGCTGGGTTTTTGACTTGTTCATGCACCATTTGCTTCTACATAGAGTTTGCAAAATCTCTAGTATGATTTTCGGAAAGAATTTTGTATTATGCCACCACCCTATGAATTTGGCAGCCTCAACGGAATAAACTGCATGTTGAAGGATGTGGTGGCAGAATGCTAAATTCATCCCTGATTTTCTACTGAAAGGAATCCTTTTCATCCTAAATGGAAGCATGTCAGCAATCAATTTAAAGTGTGGTATATTGGAGATTTCTTAGTCTTACTGATTTCATTCATGCCTCATTGTTCATCTAAAATCACTTTAATATATTAGTTAAAGAAATTGCTGTGCAAACTCTACGCTCTGCATACACTGGTTTTCTGGTAATTAAGTTTAAAAAATCATCCATCATTGCAAATGGTCACCATTTAATAATTAAATCCAGATAATAGTCCTGCAAAGAAAATTCTATAATTAGATTTAGCCTGCAATTGCCATGTTCATTTTTAGCTTTCCTGCATTTTGGGGAGAAACCTGGTGTGGTGCTTCACTTGTAATTTTGTTATACATCAAATCAAAAGGGCCATCTTGTCTAAATTGTCATTATCTGTAAGGACTCAAAACAAGCTTTCACTTGATTTTACTTTTGAAAATTGAAGTTACACTTTTGAAGATATAATGGGAAAAAGTGTACATTTTCATGTTATTTCTGTATTTTTTAAAAGACATTTTGGTCTTCATCTACAAATGAGCACAGCCAAGAAGTACCTTTTGGTGTGATGTATCACATTTGAACCTATACAATCTGCTGAAGTAGATGCTATATTTCCATAGTAGATTAGAATATTAAATGTTTTAAAGGAAGGGATTTACATTAACATTACCGATTCCATTGATCTACTTACCTAATGTGGTGATCAGTATTTTTCTTGCAAATAATGTACCTCTAGTGTCATTCACATTGGTGTAATGGACTTGCAACGTCAGATTGTGCACACGTGGCTTTAAATTCTTTTCGAAATAGAAGCAGCTGTTCTTTGAAGTAAATGTCATATAAGAAACCTGTTTTGTATCCACAGATGCTGAAATGTCTGTCCTTAAGTTATATGTGTGTACTAACTGTTTTTATTTCTCTTTTCTGTGCAACTGAGAAACATTATAAAAAAGTTTGGATTTATTTGCCCATGACCCAACTTAATGATTTGCATGTTCTTACCAAGATAAAAGAAAAATCTTGATTTAGCAGCCCCTCCAAAAAACACCACTTTTAAAATTGAATACTATTCAATGAATAGTATAGTCTTGTTCAAGATGCTCAGCTATGTCCCCTTTCCAAGGTACATCCCTGTATATAATAATTGGTGTTGACCCCCCCCCCCCCCCCCCAAAAAAAAAAAAAAAAAAAAACCCCCACTGAGGCCTTAGCTGAGCCCATGCAAACGCTTACACATGGGATATAAAAAAAAATATTATCTTAGAAATCTACCCCCTGGGCCTTAGCACGGCGCCCATGCAAATCCCCCCACTTAGGCCCGCGCCCATGCAAAACTGTAAATGAAAATGGTCTCAGAAATCTATATCATGCCATATTATGTGCACAAATCACTCCCGCTTACGAATTACTACCGTTCACAAGTCAACACTACATGAATCTCCTCCCATAATAGAAATTGCTAACTTCCACGAATCACTCACAGCGTGGCGAAGCCTCGCGTCTTGTTCATTCTGTATTTAATACATCGATGGTCCTACCCACATACGTAACTGCCCAGTACAATGACACACACATAGCCTCGTACTCATTGGGCAACAACGTTGTCCGTAACATGTCAGTAAGATAGATTCATCATTGATTGCCACATATATTCAAATAACTCATAACACCCATATATGGAAGCACCCCTGCGAAGAAATTTTTGACAATCACAAAAAAAAAATAATTGAAATACATAAAACCGGCATTCAATCTGAACCAGCTGGTCTGACGAGTTGGTGGCTAACCCGACACCTGTGTTTGGATCCGGGACTACAAATAGCTGTGGCTATGATTTCAACTGAAAAGCGTTTAGTCCAACCATTACTATTTCTTTACGGTATCATTTTTTTGTTTCTGCTGGCCATATCATTGAAGATTCAGACCGAGCTGGCGCGCTAACTGCAACACCTGTGATGGAATCCGGACACAAAATAGCTATGGCTAGATTTCAACCTAAAAATTCGTTTAGGTCAAAATTACTATCATTGCTTTACTGTAGTTTCGCTGGCCAGATACTTGAGATTTCAGACGCGCTGGCGATCTAACTGCAGCCACGGTGATGGAATCCGGACACTAAAAATTGCTATGGCTATGATTTCAACTGAAAATGCATTTGGTCAAAATTACTATTGTTTTAACCGTAGTTCACTGGCCATATAATTGAGATTCAGTTTTAAGAGTAGCAGAGAGAATCTTACCATAGGCTTCTAGGTATTTTTCAGTGATGGTTGAAAACAGTGAGGGTTCCAATCTGGAAGATTTTCTGTGTAACCAACTACCTGCATTGAATCTTTTGATTCTTTAAAATGGCCTTAAATTTGCCCAAGGGAAAAGAATAATGGGACTCTGTGAATAGTAAACCCTTCTTTTGGGGTAGTTAGTAGTACATACATCACAATCATGGAAGCATCCTGTGAGTTAAAGGCAACAAATAATCATTTCCATGAACTGGTTATTATTTTAGCCTATAATATCTAGGCTATTGTTTTCACGTAGCAATTAGAGTAGGAAACCCAATATTCTCTCATGAACTAGTCCTCTCATGTCCTTGTCCCCTTCTTTGAAAACTCGCAGGTATGCAATAATGACATTTCTTTGAAAAGGTATGTTGTGGATTTTGAAATTCTGAGCAGATTTGCTCGTTTTGGGCATTTGGGGGGTCGCCTTTTTGTTTTTGGCATGAATTGTGTTGGTAGGCAAAGATTCTGCTGAATTGTCTGTTGTCCTACCATGTAGGTGCAATGCTGTGTGAAAGCTGAACGCCATGTCATTTTCAATGCTGGCCTAGAGATGCATTGCATTGCCAGCCTAGTCTGATAACCATTTCAGTAATTTCCTGCTTATCTAGGTAGATATAGTTATGTTATCAACTTCCAATTAGCACTCAAGTCATTTTTAATCTTCTTAGGACTCAAGTTGTGGGAGAATAGCTGAACAATAACGTTTGTTAGTTGAAAAACACCCGCTGGCTGCTATCACAGCTATGTGCAAGGTTAAGAAACTCACTGTTTATTTCTTAGTAGCTTGCAGCCTTGTATTGTTGGTATATCTGACCTTGTGAGCTCTTTTGGCTTGTCACATATTACTGATGTGAAAAAGCGTAGCTTTCTCAATAATATTTTATGGTTAAAAGTGTTTAACAAGTGTAGTATCATAATTGGGTGAATTAATCTATTTGAAGTGTCATTGGTTTGAAATCGGTTGTATATTAGTTAGTACATTGGAATTTTTGTTTAAATGTGACCACTTTACATACTCTCTTATTAACCACCTCATGTTGAAATTGACAAAAAGCAGGCGATTGTCCTTGGTCAGAGGTAAAATAGACCAGTTTAACAGCATGTTTGTAACACGTTGGTCCTGGTATGGGTTTGAATGTTGGGCCTGACTTTTACAACACTGTGCAATTGTATATCTGTTAGAGTTTTAATATTTGGCCTAACGATTCGCAGTCCAACAAAGAGTGACAGAGGATGTTCTGGTCATTGCCACCTACAATATAAATACACATGTTTGGCCAGGCAATTTAATCTTTTGCCTTCTGAATTTTTTTTAAGACCACAACCCAAGGATCGGCGTCATTCTAAGCTGTGTGGAATTGACCATATTCATGTAAACAACATGGCTTGGTATGATGAATGATAAATAATTTACTTGGTATACATCCTTCATATAAATTGAGTGCATTGCTACAATATATAATATCGAGTCATTTGACAAAAATTGTTATTGAGAGTAAAACTCAACATGCTAAGTTTTACAGTAGCTGTGAGAATTAGGGAATAAAACCAATAGAGGGAAGAAGTTAGTAGTACTCCACTCGCCAATTAAAGTGTGTGTAAAAGGATTCACAGACACATTTACGAACAACTAATGCAACGGACATGCTCCATTAGGGTCGTCTGGCCGATTAAAATTTGGAAGACATTAAAAATACAATACCATTTGATAAGCCTACATCATTTGAAGTTGAATTCCTATCAAGTTAAATGAATTTCCAAACAAAACAATTAATTAACCCTAAACGCGCCCATACTCAATGCTGGGCATACGAAAACGTGGTACCGGTCGGAACATGTTTTTTTCTCGTTGTATCTCGGCGTCAACAACTATTTTTTGTCGTGCAAATGACTCTCATTGCCCCTCATTGCATCTGGGGCCGTCTACCTACAAATGACGCGAGTTTCCTCGTTGATCTGGCGTCTTTACGGAAAATGCGCGATTGGTTCTCGTTGCACCTGGGAACGTCATTCCCGGGAAAATGCTTTTCACTGCATTTCTGCCGGTTTGCCCGCGAAAGGCGCAATGCTTCATCAGGCGGGTGACACCCTGCTACAAATGCCAATAGACCATTTCGATATCGATGGTGATAGCGACAACATTTTCGATAAGCTACTTTTAATTATGCATAAACGCATTCATGACGTAAACCGGAGCATGACGTAGCGTAATAGCGCGACGCACGCCTTATGAGGTAGCGTAATACCGCCACGCACGACTGGCGAACTATAAGAGCTCTACAAATTTCATGCAGATCAGTGGCAGTACGCATCCTCATTATTTATTATTTATTGAGGATCCATGTTTCATTGCATTCGCACGCGATGTTCATCGTTGCATCAGGGACAGTCTTTCCGGAAAATGGCGCGATGTGTCTCGTTGCCTCTGGGCCGGTCTTCCGGGAAAATTACGCGATGTTCTTCGTTGCATCTGGGCCGTAACGGAACTTTACGCTACTTTTCCTGTGCCGGGAAAAACGGCCGAATGCAATGAAAGCAACTTGCTTCTCGTGGCAATGCGGCCGTTAAAAATAAAAATAGATTGCCACTCGTTGAATTTGGGCTGTTGGTCGGCAAAACGACCCGGTCCTGGTTAGGGTTAATTAAAGCTCAGATTAATGTGAATATTTGTGGAGTTCACATCATAGAATTATTTAAATAAAGTATGACAATGAAGTAACCATTTACTATTGCAATGATTAAAGGTGCATTTTTGTATTATCGTACATAATAATGCACGTGTCTTTCGATCCGGCCCGGGGGGTCCCAGGACTAGCGGGGACTTAGCGGGGAATGTAAATTTGATGTCGTGACACCCCCGCCTTTGTCCCCGCTAAAGTAGCACGAAAATACCGGGTAGCGGGCTTACATTTTTGTACATCCCCCGCTATTGGTCCCGGCCCCTACTAGCCGGGCTTCGGTGGGACAATCCCCGTATATTCTCGGGCTCGGCCAATGGGGGCGGAGACTGCTTTAAAACTCTGTCCAATCCCAGTCGGTCCCGGCTATGCCGAAACAGGTCTTGGTATATAATAATGTATCTACTACATTTTGGATCGCCGGAGTGTCCGAAATCGAGCGAAATAACTTCACCACATAGGAAGTTTGAGAAACAAACCTCGTTTAGTTGGGTTGTTAAAAAAAAATCCAATTATCCACGGGATATTCCGACACTAACTGATATAATCTGGACAAGTGTATTTCTAGGGGCCTGGAAAAAAAAAGGAAAAATTTATTATTTTCATTAAAAGTTGTAATACTACTGGTACCAAATT